>JADDOH010020263.1:0-21005 GCA_016648135.1 Agrypnia vestita | reverse complement strand
AACCAAAGCAGTTACTAGTTGTAAAACTTTCACCATTACCAGATAATCATTTTTAAACAGCATTTTCTCGATATTCATCTATTGCATACCCCTCATATCTGTTTTATTTTTGAGCTTAGTATTTTAAGGTATTTTTTATTCTACTTTTGAATAATATTTATGTAGTACTTTCAATAAGACTATTCGTGTAAATAATTTGTAATTATATTGAATTTTTATTGAATATATCAACATTGAAAGATTTGCATGTAATGTAGATTTTCACAACTGTTAGACGATAATATTTAAACTGATTTGAAATTTTTGCGGCACTTGTTAATAATTATCTTAAAAGTCGTTTTTACCTTAATAATAAAGTTACATTTTTTTTTCAATTCGTTTAATGCAAGGAAGAAGAAAGAGAGGGCGACCGCGGAGGACGTGGCATGACCAGATTAACCAGATACTGGAAGACGGTCCCGTTAGAAGCCTCAACAACCGGCGAGCTTGCATGCGAAGATGTATGAATGTGAATGAGGCGAGAGTTGTATGTCAGGACAAAAGAGTGTCGCGCTCTATCCTCTCTGCCTACCCCCACGGGGAAACGGCGTGATGGTAAGTAAGTAAGTAAGTAAGTAAGTAAGAAGTCCGAACTTACCCACGAAATCTTCCTACATATGTGGCGTAACGTGTGTCAAGCAAGTTAGAAAGGCAATAGGTATGCAAGAATATATAATCACGATTGGTAGATTCTGGTCATTCCGGATGATTCCAAATTAACATGGTGTGATTAATTATTTTTTTGAGTAATTCTGTGAAAGATGTTACATTTCTGGAAGTAATCATTTATCTGATACCTTTAACGCTACAAAAAATTCATCGACATGATGTTTTCTTAAGTTGCACACTACGCCTTATGGTGTGCCTATTCATTACATCCGTTCTGCATTTTGGAACATGGAATCATGCATGACTTTGATTATTTGGTACGTACCTACATGCCATAAATCAGTGCCGTAAGTTCAGGGCCAATCGTGTTTCTTTTAATTATGAACAACAATTTATTTAAGCTTACAAAGCTAAACGCGTATGGTCGACGATACGGTCAAAAAAGGAATGAAAGCTGGGGAAACCGCGCGCGGTACGATTCCGCACCGGCTTTGTTCTCTTCGTTCTTGGTTCCCCTTATCGGATCGGGCTCTGATTGGTCGTGATACGCAGACAGAGCGTCACGCGCTCCCATGATTGGTCACGTGATCATCGTAGACTCGTACAATATTACGTGTGACATATTTTTACTAGTATTCCCGCCAGATATCTATTTTATTAAATCCATCTTGATCATAAAAAACAACTTTTGTCAAAGAGACTACCGAAGCAAATTCGCCTTGATCATTTAATTGGATAAAAAACATAAAATTTGTTATCTTTATGTGAGTTAAATAATAATAATATGTATTACTACTCGAGTAATGAGTTTCAGAATCTCTAATTGACAGATGAAGTATTAAACTGACTACGTTCAAATAAAGAATAAATTAAAAAATGAAATTTAAATAATTAACTGAATAGGTCCTGCCAAAATGAGCCGGGGTTACTGGTCTAAAGGTGGTTGTAACGGTAATATTGAGAGAAGATGGGAAGAGTTAGTGAAAGTAATAATATTAAGCAAATTGACACCCGAGTATAAATTTCTTTTAGTTTAATTATTTTTTTAATTATTTAGTTTTTTACCTTTACGAGCGACAGGATTGAGAAGTTTAATGGTTTTTTACATTAACAAAAATAATTATTATAATTAAATTCGCATAGAGATTGCTTGGTATATGTTTTTCACCTAATTAAATGATTATCATGAATAATATCTACAACGATAATTCTGATTCGTTTTATATTTTGCAAAACTTTGCTTTTTCTAGATGTAGCAGATATAAAATAGATTACTTATTGCATGGCTTAACTGAGTGACTAGAACTTGTTTATGTTTTTGATTAAATGGAAGCTTTACTTAATTTAACAATCGAGAACAGCTGCGAAAAAAGTTTGCAAAGCGGAAAAACAAAAATTGAAGAACACAAATTGCTACTGTTTTTAATCAAAGTTAGTAGAATTCAAAAAGTGACTTGACGGACATCGTAGACGGATGATATTTTGAAAACAGCGCAGTGGTTTATTGACAGCTAACAGGGAGGGGTAGATTTATAGAGGGAGTCCTCTCTCCGGAGGACCCCAAATGACTCAAAGTTAAGAAGACGATTTAGAATAATCTAGATGTATTACAGATGTCTCAGAGAGACCGAGCTATTTATATATGAACTAGCAGTAACGCTTCAACAATGACGGTTCCTTAAGATTTAATATGTTTCTATTTTAAAATACAAAAAAAAATTATAAAATAAGTTACGGACAGACAGTCAAACGAACAGACAGACGGACAGACAACGAAGTTATTATTATTAGTATGTGGATATTGAAGGTTTTTGGACGTTAATAAGGCTTACGACGCTGTATGCCTGGTTTACATGCTACATAATGTAACTTCACCAATTCCACCCATGATTGATTGCCACATCTATAAAATATCTGGAAGTTGTATATATGTTATTTATGCGACATCTTTTACTTTGACTTAGCTAAAACCATCTGTGGTTAAAATTTAACACATCCATGAACCAGTATATAGATGTCGCCGCTGGTTAAGAGATATCTGTTTTTGAATAGAGTATATTCTTTTTATGTGTACCTATATAATATGCAACTGAATTATTTTATTATTGATTTAAAAAAACCTAAGAACACACTTGTAGATTAAAATACGCTGGGGATCTGATTGTGCTCGGCTGCCATAAGGTATTCACGACTTTGCCGAGATGTTTAACTTAAAACGTTATCTCTATATCTGTGTTCTTATTTGTAGTTAAGGTTGTGTTGTGATGTTTTCATTTTTGGGGTCACCTTGTGCAGTGAGACAGGCTCCTGCACGATAAATCATCCCCTACTGACAGGGATAAATTATATTTGTTATACATGTGATTACATCTTTGAACATGCGGTTGCCGAACAAGGCACGTGCTGTATTTAAAATACAAGTTAAGAAGTACAAGTTTTAAAGTCAGTATCGAAACAAAACTAAAAAAATAATTTTTTGCACAATCAAAAAATTCAGGATTTTGAATTATGGGGATAGTGTAACTAGGGTAATTTGATTTTTGAATTATGGTTGCAAAAAAAATTTTGAACGGTCTATCAATATTTAACCCACCAAGTATTTTTTTATTTTATATCTTCCAATAGTGTTTACAATTTGAGAAAATGTCATATAAATGAAATTATAAGCAAACCAATTACAAATGCTCATTGCAAGCATTTAATAAACGCCTAAGCAATAATTAGAAAATGAAATATTATTCAGGCAAAATAACAAAGTATTATACATAAGATAATCTAAATAAAAAAGCATACATAAACAAGCATGAGCGCATAATTCACTATTATATCACATTACGAATTTTGTCACAATTATTTGTGAAAATGCGTCCGGAGCTATGGTATTTTCATAACACAATTTTCAAGCAACTTCATCTCGTCACTTATAAGAACTGCAATTGGTTAAGTATCACTCGGAAAATCACCATCGCAGCTTTTGATTGGTGGATCGTATCTTATCGTGTGAAAATATTCCGTCGCATGGCGCGCGAACATTTCGTTGCTTTGCTACAACTGCATTACGTCATTATGTGTCGCAATTTTGATAGATAAGTTTACGTTGACCGTTTGATATTTTCAGAACCAAATATATTTCTTTCCAGTTTTTACGAGCTCTCAATAAAAGCTAAATGACATCACTGGCATTTCCCTGGTGCAGTTTGACTTCTGACATATATAATGTATTACTCTTTTTTGTTTGTTATTCTCTTATTTGACGGTTGCGAATATTGATTATTTTATATCAACTTTGCTACCCTGCTTGGTATACAATTTGAAATTTTGTATAATGTACAACCTTATATTACAAGAAAAACGAAACCATTACTACGAAATTGATGAAAATAAAGGGTGAAGTATTTGGAAATGAATATTTGCCAAATAGTGACAATATTACCTTTGATCACTGCTTTTGAAAGCATGTTTGCGTATTTAAAAATTTGATCAGCATTTCTCTATTTTTGAAATTATTTCAGTTATCAATTAGTCGTGGTTTAATTTTTATTTCTATATCCCTCAAATATTAATTTCACATACTAATTTTAAGAATGAGAAATGTTGAAAATAAATCTGGACAAATTTTTAATAATTTTTCTCCGTACCTTCTTTATAATTCTGCGCAGACATATAAGCAATTAATTTTATTTCTCTGCAATGTTTGACGTTAGGAGCTGATAAAAGTTACGTTGACTGTTAAATTTTAGCTCAAATCAGCTCGAAAAAATTGCACCGACAAACGGGTTATTAAGATTTTTAAACTTTGGTGACTTCCGTGTCGAAAATTTTGTATTACTTTGTGTAAATACCATCTACTGCAGATTTGCTTTGTGAATGAAACCTTGTGTGCAGAACCGGCTGCCACGAGATTCCTACTGATGTTCATCCGGTGTGCAAAAGCGTCCAAGTGTCTCCTTGACAATACGTGCAAAAGACTCTAAAATATTCAGACTTTCTATAACCTTCGGCAGAAGTGCCGCAAAATAATGGTCAACTTTACAAAGTGCTCAAATAATGCATAATTGTATTAATCAATTTGGATATTATAATTTTTTTGTTTCGTCATCTCGATCCTTCGCTGATCTTAGAAGGCCCTTCACTTTTGAATTTATTCCGAATATTGTCGTGATGTCGCGTTTTTTGAGGACTCTAGCACTTTTGTCTGCGACGTTTCGAGAATAATAAACGATACGTGTGCCTTTAAGCTCCAATTAAGAATACTCCAATTAAGAATACATGTGTGTACTTACACAGGTCGTTATTATCTACCTATCACACAGCGGCATGTAGTCAATTATCACAATTATTAATATTCAGATTATTAACATACCTATAACATAACATGACATTATCACATAAACATCGCCACTCTGAGTTCGAGAGAAATACTTTGGTACATGATATACTTTTATATATCAGAATATATTATATAAAAGTGTGTAATTTAGAATATAAAAATATTATTTGAAATTATAGCTCCGTTTATATCACTCGTAGAACAAAGTTTATCTCCGACTCTTCGAATCACGTCACCGTCCGGCAGCGTGATATTTATAGAAATGCCGCTTTCGTGCACTCGCGCATCGCTTTTCTAGAAGCGGAAGTATTCCAAGCTGGTTTTCTAGATTATTCAAAAACAGTCGCTTCCTTCCTTTTTTTACTTTCTTTATATTTACTTTCAAATTAATAAGCAAGATAAAACCGGTAATGACCATCAATTTTATATACTGACGTAGAGAAATCTTTAAGAATCCAGGACGCAGATATGAGATGGTAGCGGGAATGTAATTTAGAGATCAAATCAGGAATGACGTCATCCAAGAGTATCTTGGGGTGTACGCCTAGCTTCTTTAAATGAAAAAATCACAGCAAGTTGGTTTGCCCATGTCCTCTGCGTGAAAAATGAACGGCTGTCCAAAGAGCTTTTACATGCAATGAAGGCTTGCTGACCGACCCACGAACACACGGAGAAGGCAAATGGAGTCCGTGAAAAAAAAAAATTAACTATTTCGTTGTGAATGCAGGAAAAGGAGTGAAAGAATAATATTATTTAAGCAATAAGCCCCCACCTGATTTGAATAAATATAAGAAGAAGAAGAAGAAAAAAAATACACTACGTTCGTGTTTAATTTTATTTCATTCCAGTGCCAACAGAGAGGCGTTTATTGGTTAAAATCATTAAATTTCTTGATACATTCACAAATAATACATATAAATATAGGATAAAATGTAGCAAGCCTTTCGGCCACTACCTATATACCTTGCTATATATGTAGAAATAATACCTGTTCTGTGGTAGATAACCTTTTTTATCATTCTACAATTTTAGATGGATATCTAATATTTATTTTGAAAAAAAGTACTCTCTCTCTCTCTCTCTCTCTCTCTCTCTCTCTCTCTCTCTCTCTCTCTCTCTCTCTCTCTCTCTCTCTCTCTCTCTCTCTCTCCCTACTATTATTCAAGGCAAAATTACATTCAGAAGAGGTCCTGGAAGACGAAGGATATCCTGGCTTAGTCATTATTAAGTCACCGTTGTGAGTCCAGCTATTTCGAGCAGCTGCTAGTAAGAAGAAGAATAAGACTGCAATCACCTGCTATCACAGCATATTTTGTATCTGTATTGATAAAGCCCCTATGGTGTGCTAAATGGTGGTAGAAATTCGCGTGCACCGTTTAATTCAGTTCATGAAAGATTTGTTATTTTTAGTCATGACAAATGTAACATATATTTTTTCATATAACTATCACTGCACTGCAGTAACGTACAGCAAAACATTTTAAACGCCACTCGAGCTGTGAAAAATTTCTTCAAAACATTTTGCGCGACAAGGCTTTTTTAATTGAAAGTAGGCTTTCAACACACTTTAAGTTTGCCGTTCAATTTGGGCATAAAATTAACGGACGGCTAGACCTGCCTGAAAATTCAACGTGGTTACACAGGAGGCCTACCTGCCCCCGAAGAATACACGTTACGTTTTTAATTAACAAATTCATAGCAAATATTGGTTCAGTTAATCAAAATGTATTCACCTTTATGGTTACGACATGGAGGGTTTGGTAAAACAAAATAAATACCATACCCCCTTTACAACTTTATTAATAATGCGCGTGCAGTCAGTACATCGAAGGGTGAGTTGTAAGTTATCATGTACAATAGAAAAAAGTGAAATAATCTGAAGGTATATTATAATATATCAAAATCTAAATGAGCATATTGTACGGGTACTATTAGCATAGTTTTGATCTCTGGACAGCATACAGTGTCGTAGTTTAACTGCAAAGTAACGTTGATTTTAACCTCGCCAAAGGTGGGTAAACTTTTAAATATAATTGCTGAAAGTTCCAGTTTTCTTGTTCCAGTTGATCACAAATTTCCAATTAAAATTATCGCGAAATAATACATTTGTATTACCCCAAAAGCCCAAAAGTATTTGCCCAGAAGCCCAAGCCGTCCAAAGCTATAACAGTAGCATCCGGTGCCATTACATTAGTTTTGGATGCTAGTTGAGGCTGTGAAAACAACACCATCTAGCATTCTGATTATCAGATAGCGAGCCACCGAGCATATCTGAATAACTATGAAAGGAATATTACGAGAAAAATATTAAATTCCATTTAATTTCGTAGAAATTATAGGTAATTAAGAAAACTTTATTTCGAATTTATTGCACGCTGCTGTTATGTAGTATCATTTCTGTAAATTCAATTTCAAGGGCGCTTTACATATAAACTGCTTGGTCCTACACTAGTCTTAAAAATTTATAAAAAAAATATTTGATTTTAATAGAGGGTTAAAAATTTTGCATTCAGGTTGCATTTTCCCACTTATCCATTATTCCTGCTCTCTAGTCAGTAGAAGGAGGACATTATAAAAAACCAAAATCATACATATATATATATGTGTGTGTGTATATTGTACATAAGATCAAATTAGGGAAGGAAAGCCAGATAGCAGAAATACCCAGGAGAATTGGACTAGGTTAGGCAGCCTTTGGGAAACTTGATCATTTCCTTTAAAATGAAGATATTCCCATGAATTTAAAAATAAATGTGTTTTTAAACATAAATCCTTCTTTAGCTATGCTTTAGCTATTAGTTAAAAATGCTAAGCGTAAGTCTGTGAGCCGTACAAAAATTGTCGATGTGGTAGATTGTATTGCCAAATCAAATGGCAAGGGTAGTTGTTCTGTGGTGGAGACAACGGGATATGAAAAGAGAAGGAGACCAGCCCCAGTAAAGGTGGGCCAGTGATATTATACCTATCGCGGGTAGTGGGTGGTTTAGAAAAGCCCAAAGAAGAGAAGAAAACTCTAGAAGAGGCCTGCTTCCAGCAGCAGGCTGAGAAAGAAGAACTTTGAGAATGACTGTATAATAAATGTTCTTCGAATAATTAATCAACAATTTCTTTATATGATATGATTTTTTTAAAAAGTGTATCTTCGGTATATTTCAATTAAGTCGATGATTAACTATTACTTTTTATAGAGGACATACAGTTTTAAGGTATTTTAATGTTTTTACTCATTTAAAAAAATATACTGTTATTTTTTCGGATTAAAATTCAAATTCTAATTACATTTTGACAGAGACCACACATCAGCTTGTTTGTATTTGAAACAAATATCCTAAATATAATTAATTAATTCAGAAATTACTTTGTGGTATGATATAATCAAATATTTCTAATAAGCCTACATTTTGGTATGTTACGTATATTTTGGTTAAGTATTTAAAATATTGTTTTATGATAAGAATAAAAAATAAATATATAATTTGTTAATATACGAACTTTGTGGTAAGCATCAATTATGATGTTTTGCGTGTCTGACTTGTAATACTATGTAAAAAATCATACTAAAAAAATTATGATTTATATTTTTACTAACGTGTAATATGCCTACGCATCGCTCATTTTACATATTTTCTTAATTTAATTATAAGCCTTGTAAGGCGTAAATGCTTGAAGCTAAAAAATATAGTAATATATAAAAATATCAAATTACAAATATTAATATTATTTTTTGATATTTAAAGGCACTCACTCATTCTCACTGTCTTAAGAATTTGTAATTGACTTAAAAAGCTCTCAGTTATATTAAAAAAGAGTTTCAGAAATGTTTCTGAATATAATTTCTATATTAAATTGTATACTTTAAAATTATGAAAAGTCTTATAAGTGATGTTATATTAATTTATAAAAAATAATTTAGTACATAAAAATGTTAGACATATATTTTTTTTGATTTAAGTGTTGAAAATTCACGTTAAAAATGTAAAAAAATTAACTTAAAAAATAAATAAAAAGCTTTTATTTATTATTCAAAATGAGTATTCAATTGTATCTTTATTCATAAATGATTAAAATCCTTTAACTTAAGCACATGCTTGCTTTATACATTAAGCCTGTCAAAATCGATTTAAGATTCAAAATATTATTTAACATAATGTTCACATGTTTTTAAAGTTTCAATTGTTATTTTTGCGTAGTTTAAAATCAAAAATTGCGTCGTAGTCTAGAAAGTTCAATTCTTTAAAAACATTCATTTAAATATAACGGTAAAAGAAAGAAACATAAATAATGCACATGTTTCTCACATACCTGTCGTTGATCTTCTTTAGCATGTCAAACATGTTGAACCAATAAACACACAACTTTTAAACCTGAGCACAACTTGTAACAAAAAATATTTAAACAGAAACTCGTTTACATTCCGAACCGCTCAACCAAATCTCGTCGAATTTTCACTCAGCCGGATGTGTGTGACTTTGTGTACTTCCGTTATTAACATGATCGACCGGATGTGATTGTTTACCGGGTAATTCGCACCGGATGCCGAGTGCGTTGGCGCTTTGTGAGGTTTTCGCGGCCAACTGAATATGTTACGTCACCGATTACCTAACTTGGTGAGCCTTCCGCCGTTCAGACGGTGAACTTTGGCGTTGTTTGGGGGTAAAACATAAATTTATATTTAAAGAAAAATATGGGAAATTGAATATAAAATTAATTAACACAGTTCTTTCATTGTGTGGTTGCAAAATAATTCATGCAATGAACATTAAATTAAAAACATCCCAAAACGGATCTTATTACAGTAATCATTTAAGATCTCCAAAAGCTAGAGACTTGCATGTATATATTGTCTTAAGTAAAATGAAATATTATTTATTCCAATAACAAATAGTTACCAATTTTTATAATGTAATGATAAATCTTTGAGTAGCACGTGCTAGATTGCTACATGATAAACAAATCCATTTTAATCTGGAAAAAGAACAGAATGTTTTTTTTAAATTTAATCTAATTTCTTATAAATTAAGTAGTTAAATGTATAGGTGGTGTTTATAATTAGTGTAGATTCGTTTGCCATATTGATTTAAATGCTACAGTACATTTTCCTTTCATTCCAAGTTTCCTGTAACCCTGCGTTTATTTGTGGGTGTCTTCATTTATAATAGTTAGTATTTAATGATTATTGACACAAAGTATTTGTTTTACTATACATTAAAGCAACAAATTAAAATATCTTATGGGAAGTTATGTGGCAAAACTTATGGGCAAGATATGGTATCCATGGTTGGATAAAAGAAGCAGAGATCTAACAAAATGCGCTTGGTTTACGACCCGAAAAGCATTTCTGGCCTTGAGAAAGGAAAAAGTTGATAAGCTTCATAATCCTTAGACAAGATAGGGACCAGCGTCAAAATTTAAGGGGAGACAGTTATTCAAAATGAATGCAAGATGGCTAATGAAGTAGAAGAAGAAGAATTTATTAGAGAATAATGTTAAAAGAATATAAAAAAATATATTTTTATATCGATATGCAACGTATTACTATAGTTTGTAACATAGTCAAAATGAATAAATAGATACGTAGCGTTCAATAAAATATAAAAAGATATAAGAAAATAAATTTATTGTCCTTTGCATTCAGAATGCGTATATATTTTCAAGAAAGAAAAAAAGAGTTTTTATTTCGTATGTACTTTGCGTTTATTTTATATTAATTTTAAGTGTTTTTTATTGTTTATTCAATAGAAGAGTTTCACAGCAAGTGTAAAGTAATCTTGGATTGCTAGATATCCAGAGTCTTCTATCTTCTGGCCAGTCATCTCCCAGCTTTTCTACGTATTGATGTAGAATAATTGCCATTTCAAGCTTCAGGAGTATTTCTGGAACTATTTTTGACCTTCACCGCCTTATCACTGATGAGATTGACATTTTTAATAATACAATATACAAGAGCTTTAGGAAATTATATCACACGATAGTTGCCATGGCTACGCAATCGCCAATCAAAAGCCTCTCAGCGTAACGGCAAAAGCGCATTAAAGGCTTTATATTATATCTGTGAAAGCCTTTTATAATAAATATTGGAAAAACAGTAACCGTATATATGATATGAGTGTACAATGATAAGATAAATGTATATCAATAATCTCTTGGACGTAAAAACCTTTTTGCAATTATTTTTACAGAATTGTCATTTTTATCTAAAGATGAGGTTCACTAGTTCTGTCGTGCATTCCTCATGTCTGCTAGAATCTTTAGCTATAACTGTCTAACCAACCTCATTAGTTTATACATGAGATATTTCCATGAATATATTATATTTTTTATTAAATAATCGTGCCAAAAATATAAATATTGAATGATAAAAAAGAAGAAAAATAAGGATCCATAGGCTTTCGGAAAGATCTGGAACCTCCTCGAAGGGTTGAAAGGAGCACGGAAGCGGCAATTTTTCTAGGCAGTGAGTATGGCGCTGGGCGGCAGCTATACATAGCGCGATACCGAGCGCTAAAAAGATTCGAGTTAAAAATACGATTAGTGAACGACATGAATGACAGGAGGAAATTTTTCGAGTGATAATTTTCAGACGCACATGTTGCCAAATAAAATTTAAATTTTGTAAAGTTGTTTTACTCATACCACAAACCAGCAAATTCTTTCCATATCGATTAATTGTGACAGAACATAAGCAGAAGAAAAGAGAGATATTCAAAGAATTTCAGGAAATAGGGATCCAAATAAGGAAATTTTATAAAGATGTTTTAGAAAAAATCAGCCCAGCTGGCTAGAACACATTTTAAGAATGCTGCGTAAATATCTCTCAAGCAAATTATTAATTTATATGGCAATTACTTTATGGTGCAGCATGATTATTCTCATTTACAATAAACTGAACATTGTAATGCACACACGTTGAATTAAGTGTATCACTCCTATAGTTTCGAGAGTAGCAGTCCCTCTCATCATCAGCTGTTATTTAACTAAATTACACGTGTAATGTAGTTTAAATTAAAAATCTCTCAATCATTTTATTTTTGAGATAACTTCGGAATACTTAAGGGCCCACGTCTTCAAAGAAGAGAAATTATTAAAAGGATAAATAATAGGTATAAAGAATTATTGAATATTTATATTTTTTATATTTCACCTCTTAAATTTTACAGTCATCGGTTTTCCAAAGCATCTCATTTTAAACTCTTATTATCTCTCTAGAACTCTTTTTGAAATATATGTAACTTTTTTTTTAATTTACGCTTCAACAAGCCAAGAAGAAAAATATTTTCTCAGTTGTAACGACATGCCTGACCAGCCGCTGAATTGCGGAATGCTCCGTTTAAAGCGGTCGGTAAGGCAGAAATCTACCCCTACCGACAGCAGTCAAGGGTTATTTAAAAAAGTTTCCCTAACTGGCACCGAAATATCAAACTACCTATCGATTTGTTTGCTAGACTAGAAATATTTAAACATATCTAGTTGATCTAATTATATGATCTGATGACTCTAAGCGTGAAATACTAATTCTACGTAATGTAAACGTCACGGAGGGCAATTACATTATTCATGACACGTGGTTCCAATTCGGTGAAATTCTCTTATGATGATCAAAGTCTTACAATAGTTATTTTATGAAGCAATATAATACAGCGCCAGAAAATACTGAAGCAATGTAATTTTCGTTTTGACTGGTATATAAATAACACGTCAATTGAAAAAGTTAAACAAATCTTTAACATTATTTTTTAAATATTAGTAAGATTAAATGAAAGCTCTAAAACAGTAATTAAAATAGTTAAATGATTTTAGTAAATTAAAACGAGTCTTGGATGAAACATAACCAAAATTAAACAAATATTTAAATACAGACACAACTGAAACATTTTATTATCTAATAGGCCATTTTTGTTTTAAGACAATGCAAATACATATTTGGCGTTTTTCTCAAGATTTTTTTTTTTAAATTTTTTTAATTTAGAGACTATCGACAGGTCAGAATGACCCTAATGGTTAATCATTTAGGACAAGGTGATTAGTACAGTTCAGTTAAGATATTTCATTTGCCCAAAATTTAATACAGCCAGCTTTCTAAACTGATAATAATTAAGGAATTATATATGGAATGACAAGGTTGGGGATAATATTTGCAAAAAGTTGGGGATTTATAAATTAATAGTGTCAAAAGCAAATTAAATATTATAATTGTGAAAATCATTTTTTTGCAAATATTTACTTTTTGAATTTGTGTTCAGATTAGGTCATTATCAGTTATTCAACTCTTATACATTTTATTTATGGAGGGAGCATTGACCTCGAAAAATTTTGATAATTCAACAAATTTAATAGTGGTTTTATACAAAATATTTTATTTTTGATAATATAAATAATACGACCACATAGTTATTTCGCACTTATTGTACAAGATTTTATTTTTAATATACCTAATTTTAAATCGTATAAGCATTTATTTTATATTACAATTCCTACAATAATGACTGTTGTAATGTTAATCATGTAACTATAAATTAAACATTAAATTATATTATTTTTAACCTCTTCTACGATATTATTTAAGCATAAATTATTCTGAATGATATTCTTCCAAATTAATTAAATTCTACAAACGCCTTTTAATAATCAACGTCTCAAAACGATGACGTTTTTATTTTGAAAAATGACCGTAGATATTTAATGAATATTATCCGTGTACATTTCGAAATATTACTTTTCAAATTAAATTGACTTCCTAATTTATTATTAGAAAAATTATCCTTCCGTTCATAAAGCTCACAAATAATCGATACTCCGTTCCAATTTTCCCTTCAATTTCAGATTAATTTTGTGATGTGTATATTGGGTTATGAAGGAGCATATGTAAGCGAGGTGTTTAGGAGTTTTGCTGACAGAATTCATTAAAAATTATATTTTATGGTACGGTTGAAAGAGAGAAATATGAGGGTAACATGTTTTCATATTTGAGAGTAAATTTAAGAACACAGAAATCTAAATCGTAAGTAAAATAAATCGTCAAATAATTTATTACTCGCTCGTAGAGTGCATTTTAAGATACGGCGTTCGATTTTGGGGTCATGCAGTTATCGCCAATATGAGAAATTTTATACACAAGTAGAAATTGCGGTAGTTTTAAAATAGTTAACCTAAGTTAAACCCGTCGTTAAAACTGTACTGCTTTATTTAAAAAAAAAAAGAAGCTCAGAATTTTATTTATAAAGTAAAAATAGTGTTTCATTCAACTTTCATTTATTGGAACACAACACCCTATAAAGATTTCCACACACGTTTCTATATAAATTTATTCGATTCTAGGAAACTATTATTTATCTTAATTTATAATTATCCCTCTGTGGACAAAAACCAGTGATCCACCGCTTTGTTTTCTTGTGTTTACGTTTACATTCCTACATCCGTAGTGATCGTTCGCCGCCAGGACGGCATTTTTTATTCCTAAAAGGTATACCATGATACACAACATACCGCAATGTACCACAGTCAACTAAAACTCACTGCCAAAGGAAAATATTTTTATTTAATGCATAGGTACAGTTTGCACAGATTTTTAACAAAAACACAAATTTTGTTATGAAATGAAAATTAGTATCATAATATTAAAAATTTATGAAAATTAAGACAACAAGCAAAATAAAGGAACTAAAATATAGCACTGAAATGAAAGTATCTAGCTGCTTCTTTCACTACACCCCCTAAAGAGATAAATACAGAAAATATAACAAAAAATACATAACCTACGGCAAGGGATGCGAGGACCGGTAAATATTCCACCCCGTGGATGTACACAATAAAAACAGGTAAAAATATTGATATAAGATAGTCTTAAATCATATCCGAGGGTATTAAACAGGGTGCAAGAATTCCTGGCAGCCATAATATCTGTGATGAATAGCGTCGGCTTGAATTTCTGGCACAGATTTCACGGAATAATTTATAGTGAAGAATATAACTCGATTCAGTTAAGTGCAAAAGCCATGAAATGTAAATTAATTTCATGTGTTTTAGGCTACCGGAATCAATAAGATTATGGTGATTTCTGTGTAAGAAGTGTACATTATATAACAGAAATGATGGAGTTGGAAGTAATTAGGGAATTGTTTATAACTTTATAATCAAAGTAAAGTAAAAAAAATACGTGAGCATTGCTGTACTACGCAGTAAAAGTAAAATATATGCTTGTACATGAATGGTTAAGCTTTTTTTTGAAGATTTACGAGTAACCGTTATGCACAAAATACATAAAAAATAAAATAACAATCCACTATATGAGTGCTTATCTGCAGGCAAATAGATAACTTAGAGATTAATTTAATTTGACTATTTGAGGTCTGTTTGTTGAGTGCCTTTTTTATCCGTTTGGGTCTATGTGGTCAATCCCGTTTTCTTTTGGTTCTGGTACGAGTTGTTCATGGGAGACACTGTCGAGTTCTTCGAGTACTCGATCAAAAATCGATGAAGATACCTATGCAATTACTTTATTTGTCCAAATTACTTTGTATAATGGTGGATGTTTTGCGGTTGAGTCTTGTGTGTGTATTCCGCCGGTGAACCCGAATTGATTCTCAATTATTGTAGAGTTGGCTATTGTGATTGAATTAAGTCTCTTTTTGGCTGCTTATTCAAACATTTTCGATACATAAGATATTACCTAGTTCTCATTGTTTTTTAAATTATATTACACTACCAATATGATTGTAAGTAATTATCCCTCACTACACACAAGAATTTTTTTTTTTGGTGAGGTAGGTATTACATATTATTATAATAATTTGATTGTAAATATTTTATAGTTATCATTTTTATAAAATAAATCATATATACTATCTATTAAATAAATAAAAAGTTTAAAAAATATAATAATTTATATGTAAAAAAATGTAAATAATAATTTTTGGCTATTAATTAACAATTATTAAAAGATACATTTTACGATATACATATACATAAATAAAACTGATTAATTCGGTACTCTATAATCGTGTATCCAATCCTAGTAAAAGCAAACATTAATTAGTTATACAAATATTCAATTTCATTTGTGTAATAAATTAGTCCATTTAAATATATTTACCAAATTTTGCGTTAAGCCAGTTGAATATGTCTAAATTAATAGTTTACTTTTATTTATGCCTGTATTTGAATTTTTGCTTAAAAAAATGGATTAAATAAAATATGTTATGTAGCTTAAATATTCAGAAAAAAATTAATTGTAAAATCTGTTTTCAATGAAAATGTTTTTTTTTTAACGTTCGAACAGTGACTGATAATTGACATATTTTACTACTTAAATTTAACATATAAATATTAGTAAACACACATACAGGTAACATAATTAAAGTTTTTCGCCCAATTGAATGTTCATTCCGCTTGTTTGGCCGGTGAAGTTTGATAGCCTTTTCTCTTGCGTGAGATTTCTAGAATTTCACAATTATACAGCATCCAATAGCAGTCACCCATCATGTTGATGTTCCGCTAAACCTGGTATGTGTGAGCTCACTGCACCAATATTTTCAGGAAAATAGTAAAGGTTTGGTTAGTTACAAAAGTAAACTTTAATAACAGCCCAGAGCTTTGAACTTTTGCGATACGTTTTCAACGATATATGTTTAGTCATGAATTTTATTGTTTCCTTGGTAACTTTACTGTAAAAAAAACTCACCCATAAAAACCAAGTTTTTACAACACTCCCTTTCTCATTTTCGGGTTTCGTGTCTACCAGATGTGTCGGAGTATTTTCGTACAACGTACTGAGTTGTTTAAAAAACCATTAAAATTTTAAAAAATCCAAAATTATACTATTATAGTAATAATATGAAAATTAATATAAATAATTATTATTAATTTTTTTAACGAAAATTTGATAGATCTTCTTGATCGTCGCCACGAGTCTGTTTGCAAAGTTTCAGCTCGATTGGATTACGGAAAAAGGGTTAAAAATCGATCTAAAGTTTTTTCGTCAGACAAGCAAGCAATCAGACACCACGAATTAAAAGAAAGGGAGTAATAAAAGCAGTTTAGTAATAAAATATAATTCTATGATTTGAAAGTTTACGCTAAAATTTATACGCATTTGCGTGAATTCTGATAGTTGAAGGAATTTACTTGCAAATATAAGTGAAGAAGAATCTTATCTTTACCAAAATTTCGGGAAGAAGAAACTTTAGCTTAAATTATTTCAAGCTGATGAGGGTTGATAAAAATGTTTCCAGTTTTTCTTAACTGTTTTCTTTTTATATTAAGAAGCACAAGAATTTTCTGTTTTGACAAGACAATAACATAAGGTTTTATAAAGGTCCCAGCTTTGCGAAACTTCCATGGAGACTTTTTTCAAGTGCCGATTTATTTATTATCCTGCTATCCTGTTTACAGGAATCATGCGAACTTACTAGTATAATCAGTGATGATTTATGGTCCTGCTATTCGATTCACAATGTAACGATATTGGCCTATTCAAATGGACATTGCTGAAAAATTATACGAAAATATATATCTGCTAAAGTTTATAATAAAGAGAAGCTTCACAACCCGTTAAATACTCTATAATTAAATATTTGCCGGATAAGTAGGTGCGGGCGAGCTTTATTATTTCTGCACGCGGGCGTGTAAAGCAGGCTTTATGTTATTTTGTTTAACGAGATGGACCAATCACAGATGCGCCGTTAGCACCGAATCTGACCAATGAGGATGGTTCTGAGAGTTAGACTTTGACTTTTACACGCAAGTTGGAATCAAAGATGGCGGGAGATAGGGACTATTTTTAGGCGTTACAAATTAGAAAGCGGCACTTGAGTTTTCAGCTTGAAGGTCGGCCGAGGCTTTGTCGAGGAGAGTCCGAAGTAAGGAAGATAATTTGGCTGGACCGAGGAAAAAGCCGGAGGTTGATAATAATTCAAAGGGGAATTGGAACAGTGAACAGATAAGCATTTCCAATATTATTTATTTCTATTGCCTTTTATGTGTATTATATTTGGAACCTTATATTACTATGCGCTCATCAGATTTAATAATTCATAGTTTTGCGTGATAATCCAGCGGGCGTTCTTTCCTAATACTTGTGTAACTTTCAAATATGCGGAGGAATTTTGTGTTTTCTGTGCTGGCGATTGAATGCACGGATTTCTATATGATTTGTATTGTTTTGGAAATAATTGGGATCGGAGTATTTATGTGGTTTATTTGAACAAGGTACATGTTTGTATTGCGTGTCATTGGGCAATCGTTTTAAACACAATTTGTTCCTATCAAGTTCTTATAAAGACGTATTTCGAATTGTATATATTGTATCTATTTAGATTAAGCCGCATTTATTAATTCTAGAAAGGGTTTTCTGCTTCGAATGCAAGATATTATTTACAGGTCAGCCTGGCATATGAATAAAAATTGTTATACTACCGCCGTCTAGCGAACTCAAACAAGTTGACCTTCGGTCTTCCGTAGCCGTGATAGTTATTCATATGACATTGTTTTTATTCATTCAATATTAGATATTTGAAATGTCTTTTTTCAACATATTCCATTATTGTGGGTCGTTTGCGGTTAGATCAGATCAACCTTCGGTCTTCCGTAGCCGTGATGGTTTTTCATGTGACATTGTTTTATTCATTCAATATTAGATATTTGAAATGTTTTCTAGAACATTTTCACTATTGTGGGCAGTTCGCGGTGTGTTCAGGGGTGGTTTACCTTCGGCCTTCCGTAATCGCGATAGTTATTCATATGACATTGTTTTTATTCATTAATTATTA
This sequence comes from Agrypnia vestita, assembly GCA_016648135.1. NCBI lineage: Eukaryota > Metazoa > Arthropoda > Insecta > Trichoptera > Phryganeidae > Agrypnia > Agrypnia vestita. The sequence continues at coordinate 2,264 of JADDOH010020263.1, read as the reverse complement.
GATATTTGAAATGTTTTCTACAACATTTTCCATTATTATGGGCAGTTTGCGGTTTGTTCAGGGGTAGTTAACCTTCGGTCTTCCGTGATCACGTTATTTACTAATATGACAGATTGTTTTGTTTTGTTCGTTTAATATAAGTAATATCATATTTTTATGAGTTACCGTAATTATTTATCTATATGATTTTATTATTGAGAGTGATGCAACGAATACTACTTTCATGAATACGAATATCAGGCCTACTAATCGGTGAATACGAATGCGAATATTTCCACCGAGGTGGGGGAACTTGAACATACTTGTAAATATAATAACCTTGATGCGACGAATACTACCTTCACGAATACGAATATCAGGCCTACTATTCGGTGAATACGAATGCGAATATTTCCACCAAGGTGGGGGAACTTGAACATACTTGTAAATATAATAACCTTGATGCGACGAATACTACCTTCACGAATACGAATATCAGGCCTACTATTCGGTGAATACGAATGCGAATATTTCCACCAAGGTGGGGGAGAACGCAAGCATACTTGTAATTGTATTGTTTATGTCTGCTTGTGATATCACTATACGGCGTAGATGAACTAGTTTGAAAGGGCTTATGTTCTGCATGTGCTTGGCGTAGAGGGAATAGTCTTCTTGTTTCTAGGATTCTATACAGGTTTACAGGTGCTGATATTGAAATATATATACAAGGAAAACACTATTTAGGGAACCATTAACTGGATGGCAGATATTGAAGCACACATACACACAAGGAGGACGTTATGTTAAATACATGACTGGAAAGTTGTTATTGGAAAACACAGGCGTCCAGTCGGCGGGACGCAAGCATACTTGTAATTATATTGTTTGTGTCTGCATGTGATATCACTGTACGGCGTAGATGAACTAGTTTGAAGGGGTTTATGTACTGTATGTGCTCGGCGTAGAGGGAATAGTTTTCTTGTTCCTAGGATCTAATACAGTTTTACAGGCGCTGATATTGAAATATATATATATATATATATACAAGGAAAACACCTTTTGGGAATCATTAACTGGATGACAGATATTGAAGCACACATACACACAAGGAGGACGTTATGTTAAATACGTGACTGGAAGGTTGTTATTGGAAAACACAGGCGCTACTAGAGGATATGGACAGTTTACAGAGAACTTCAACTTCTGTTCGGACCTTTTACTATTACTATTCTTTCGCCTTTTTGCTTAACCGTGGATGAACTAGGTTGAAGGGGTTTATGTTCTATATGTGCTCGGCGTAGAGGGAATAGTTTTCTTGTTTCCAGGATCTAATACAGTTTTACAGGCGCTGATATTAAAATACATATACAAGGGAAGTGAAGAGCTACACAGGCGCTGGTAATTGCTCAATTTTGGAGAGGACCCGTTATATTACTTCGGTTCAGGATACCATCTCAGAAGCAGACCAACTACAGAAATAAGATAAGAACCTTTAATATTATTTATTCTTTATTTTCTTATGTGTATCAAATGGAATGTTCGTGTTATATAATTTGTCATTGTCACAGGGTCACTATTCATTTCATTACGTGGGTTCAGAGTTCGACGGCAACGGACGCGGTAACAAGTTGGTACTTGTCGGGACGTAACGTCGGGATTATATCTTAATTATCTAGGATAGAATTTAATTATTTAGGATAGAAGCGAGGTCATCATACGTGCATTCTGCATTTCAAACGTTTTACTAACATATATAAATACATATTATTGCGTTTTACAAATTGAATAGGATCGCGGGAAATAGGCATTTCGTCCGGTGGTGCAATATTAACTTCCAACGTAGCATAATGAGATCTTATTACCGGCGCTAGACTCTTAAGGTTAGGCACGCGGGGATTATAAATGGGATAATGAACGAGAACCGAATGGGGAAGTTCGTCTCTTCATGATCGGGAGGCGAGGAGTCGTACGTCTTTCACGCCCCGTGATCTTGGGAGGCTGAATTTCGATTGTGGAAAAAGATGAAGTTGGATCTACTCGCGTGGCAAGACAGGGTCGAATGTCGGAGCGCGCGTTCTCGGCTATGGAGTCTGATTAGATTGGAGAGACACCTTAGGTCAGGGACTAGGTAGGGCCATCTTAACTGTATCTACCCGGTTGTGACTGGGTTTTAAAGCCAAGAATTACAGGATGGTCTGAAGGTCTTGATGCGGTGAACCCTCTAACATCTAAGGGGAAGAACCTCTCACGTCTTTTCGGGCCCCTTGGTGCGACGAGCTCGGGCT
>JADDOH010020262.1:0-14200 GCA_016648135.1 Agrypnia vestita | reverse complement strand
AATTCCAATTGGGTTCAGAAGGTTTTTATTATATTATTAGAGTTGTATTAAAGAGAATGAATTTTTCGTATTCGATATAAGAAACTATAATAATAGTCCAACGTTTCACAAAAAATAAGTCAGGAATCAATATTTCTGACTGAAAAAAACAAACTTAGATGTCGCATATCTAGTTAATTGGTTATGATTACCTCTTGATTGGTTATGGTTGCTTGAGCATCTTCGTCTCATAATCAAGGCAAACATATAGTCCTGCGAGGTTATTAATGTTTTACAAATAACCCCGTATATTAGAAAATATACAATTATCGTATGACCTATTAAGAAATAAATAAAAATAAAATAAAATCTCAGACACGCTTTGTATCTATTTCCGGTGAATCTAGGCAGAAAGTTAAAAGTATTTAGCCCGAGCCGACGCCATTACGGGTGAGGACGCCTAGTACCGGCGCCCGCGCTTTTTCCTCCCCGGCGCTGATGGCCGCGGCGCCCATTAGAATCTCTTTAGCGCCCCGCGGTTTAATCCCGCCTTTTTGCTTTCGGCTTCCCGAATATTTCAGCCATATTGGTTTTGCCTGACAGCCGAGATTGAAAACCGCCAAACGACGCGGTTTTTTTATTTCGCGCGGCGACATGTTTCGCCACATGGCGATGGCGTTATTAAGATCTAAACAGCTCCGCGCGAACGTTGCCTCTCCGACCGCGATGATATGTCAGTACGAAGTAAGTACGAAGAGAAGCGAACGACAATTGCTACTAACAGTTTAATTAAACCGTTCCGCTTATTTATTGCAATTTCGCATTGTTTTTTCGCAGCTTTTCACCCGTGACAAACAATCATTCATATAGAGGATTATTTAGAAAATATTTATAAGCTCGCAAGTATATATTCCTGCCTTGATTATGAATAACCTAATATCAAGAATTATGGAGTTATGCAATATCAAAGTTTGCATTTTTTTTCAATATTACTGACTTATTTTGTTTTTAACAAAACAAACCATCATCACAGTAACTTATATCGATTACGAAAAATTAATTCGTTTCATTCATCATCATCATCATTCTTGGCATTACAACCCTTGGTGGGTCTTGGCCTCCTCAATAATCTTCCTCCACTCATCTCGGTCTAGTGCCGGCTCTCTCCAGTTTCGAAGCTCTAAGGCAGAGATATCTTTGAGGACGTTATCACTCCATCTTAATTTTGGCCTTCCTAAGCTCCTTTCATTTTTCCGTTTCATTACAAGTTCGTTTCATTACAAGTTAAATAAAATAATAAAACCCGCAGGTTATGGTAGGTATTGTTTTTTTTTGAAAAGATAAGTATATGCATTTTCTGCCTTTAAAAGACTATATATTAGTATTTTGGATTTCAATTTTTGAATTCGCAACACTTTTTCAGCGATAGCCATTGACATGACATCTGATTTGTGCTCAGTTTGGTTATCATTTCAAAATGTTCTAACTTATTTCAAAAATCGTTGTATCGTCATCATATTTTAAAGTAATGGCATAATAGCACCTTCCAATAAAGTCAATACTGTGGCCAGTATCACGATTTTCACGCATTTTATTTCATTTTAAAATTCTGCACCACTACAAAAACACCATATGAAATGAATTCGAAAATATGGATCTACATAACAGAACATTTACCAAAATGTTTTGTGGGTCTAGCTTATAATATTATTTTGTGATGAAAAGTTATTAAATTTAAAAAAATGTTTTTAAAAACTCCGTTGCATTTACCCGACGAACCTAGTATCTTTGTACATATTCCCCAACGTTTAATCGATTCCGGGTTAACTTTTCAGCCACCCTCCGAATCTCCCGCCATTAGTGTGGACTCGAACCATCCCCCTGGCGGCGGAAAGATAAAGTTTTTTTCGCATTAAATCGAGCGTTCCCACGGGGTAGCTTGTTAAATAATAATAGTGAGTACAAAAAACGTTATCCAATTGCATTCAAGTGATTGAGTCAATTTTTTGCGCCTCCCCTCGCATCCCTTCCTCCCGCTCGCTCCCCCTCGATACTCGTCCATTTTATACTTGCGGTTAGTAAACTTCTCTCCCTTAATCTGCACCGCTCTATGAACGCGAAAGAAAATTTACCTGTCACATAAACGTGACGCATAGGCCTTTTTATGGTGTCTGTGCAATTTTTTTTTATTCTTTTTAATGTTGTTCTCGTGATGCAATTAATAACCCCCAGATGAACTTAACTGCGTCAACTTTGATCGTATTATTCTAATGATAATATCCAGATATGGCACGTTCTTTTCGGTTAGAGTTTGTCAGATAAATCCACTCACAAGTCAAGAAAAATACGAACAAAATTTCTAAAATATCGATACCAAATGTTAAACGGATTAAGTGTGCGGGATAACTTATTTGGACGCTCTCCAGATGTGTGCGTCTAAAAATTGTAATATTTTCTTATTACTTAACATATACATATATACAGCTGCATGCTGTTTCGTCTCCATTCTTAAAAAAGAACAACCAAATATAATGTGAAACTAGAAAATGAGATATTAAAAATCGTAGACAGTATAAAATACCTAGGTGTAATTAAAGATTCAAAATTAACATTTACAAAAAATACTGAATTTGTGGTGAAGAAAATCGCAAAAAAAGTATCCTTACTTGGAAGAATAAGAAGACATTTAAATAAAAATACAAGTTTATTAATATACAATACTTTGATTCTCCCGCACATAGATTATTGTTCCAGTATATTATTTATAAGCAACGAAGGAATGCTAAAGAAACTACAAATAGTACAAAACAGAGCGATGCACATAATACTGAAGTGTAATAGGAGAACTAAAATAACAAAAATGTTGAATGCCCTAGAACTGGAAACTATAAATCAAAGAATAATATATAATGTAATGGTGCAAATATTTAAAATTAAACATGGATTAGTACCCAAATACTTTGATGACAGGATGAAGCTGAATAAAGATTTTCATTCCTACAATACAAGAGGAAGCGACAGCATAAGACTTCCAAAGAAAAATAAAAACACCTCACAAAATTGTATGATGTATAAAGGCATAAAAATCTTCGATAGCCTGCCAAAGGAAATTCAAAACATGGAGAATACAAGGAGGTTTTAACTGAAGTGCAAAAATTATATTATAAAAACTTATAAATGATTAGATGGAATGCAATATGTCCAAGTGAAATCATGTATTAGCCCACACAACATTATGTGTGGAACTAAATTATTAAGATAAATAAATAAATCGTTATATAAGGGGTATGAAAAGAAAGAAAGTTTCTGATATAAATACAAAAGCTGATTTATAAAAGGAATCTATGTAACTGGAAATATTTTTTAAAAACAATTGCCACCTCAGTATTGCTTTTATATAGTGGACAAATAAATATTTAACTTATTGTATATTGCTGTCTTTGCTATGATATTTTAGTCTAAAATCGACATCAACTCATGCTTATTATGAAGCGGTCATTTTGTCATGAGATACACTTTGGGGGTTGATTGGTTGGAGTGTATATTACTGCCTTTGCTTTTTACACTACGAGCACATTGCTTTTAAAAATGATTTGAAAACATTATTTTGGAAATGAAAGAGCTATATTTCTTGTTTAATTTTGAATTAAGCACATTCTAAATTAGTAATTCTCAGTGACTACATTCAAAACATTTTTCTCTCCATTTTTTTAATATTTCTGTTTTTGCTTTTATACTTCCTCATATATTCATAATAAATAATAAGTATACCTATTAGTTTTTTATTCAAATGAATCTCTATCATCATCAATCTCATATCAATACATTTATTTATTTTTACGTAGTACGATTAACCAAAAACATTATATATATGTACCTGCCAGTTCTTTATTTCAATACTCGATATGTGAAATAGAATTAGTCTTATTAAATATGTTGATAACTATTTTTTAATTGATTTAATTTTTAAAAATAAGGAAAGTATTTTAGGTCGAGTAATATGAAAAATAAAAATCAAAATTACAGTTCGTAGAATAATAATTATTTTTGATTCATGTCGCTCACAGAAAAGATTTAATAGCAATGTTGATGTGGGACCTCGTCAGGAATTTTTAAAACAAACCAGACATTGAAGGCGGATACAGGTATTTGACAAAAAGTTAGGAGAGGAATGTATGACAATCTTTATAGCCTAAGGAAGGGGCATGATGGTATGCTTAATCTTCGGGTACCGGAAGATCAAAAATAGGATCACGGACCGGAGCGGGGTACAAAGTGACCCCACTCAAATTTTTGTCAGTCAGTCAATTGTTTGGTTTGAGAACATAATATACGAATAATATTCTACTAATTTTTTGTCATTTTGTAAGTCGTATTTTTGACGTCGCATCTCTTTAAGTTGTTTAAAAATCCCTAAACACATCCACCCCATCCACATGCCGACGACACAGCTGTTTATTTAACCTGCAAATCCTATTCAGCATCCACTTAAACGCTTTAAATCCGCATCTGGTTCAGAAGATGCGGATTTAAAGCGTTTAAGTGGATGCTATCGATTTCAAAGTTCCGCTAACTAACCTTTGTAGCACAAACAAATTTGAAACTTATCACTTAATTTTTGTTTTGAGTTTGAGTTCTACATTTTCAGATTATATATTTTTAGAAAATCTACGAATCCGACAAATTCCCCATCTCTTAAAAGCACATAACAAATTTGTATTATTTCTGCTTCGTTTCTCGAACGTACGCTCGAGGTTGCAGGAAACTTTTTCCGCAAATAATTCATCGGCGAAAAAATATCGCGCACAATTTCCCTCCGAATCTTATTTCATATTGTCGGAATGTGTGGGAACACATTCCCTGCCAAATAATAAACTAGACAAGTCCCGCACATCTACTTAACTTTTGTCTAGACTCGGGATTGTTGCGAAGTCTGGTGCCATGAAAGTTTTAAGCTCTCGCTGCAAAAAGCTTCGGCGCTCTTCGCGCAGGCGGCGGAGTGACGCCCCTGTACCCTGGCGGCGATCGCGCTAACTAATATATTAAGTCGGTCATTGTATCGAGAGTATTGTCATTGTCTCTGCCGTAGTTATTTTTTTGAATGTGACTTTGTCGCGTTTATAAAATCGGGTTGAACCTCACTAAATCTGGGACTTATTTTTGATCGCTACGCAGTCGAAACAGCAGCATTAGCATAATATAAAACATGAAATTCTAGTTTATTATCTTTTCTATGAGACTAACGGCTTTGAATACTAATCGGATCATTACCGAGGTGAAATCTAATAAAACTAGCTGTAACCAGTCAAAAATGATCAAGTCCTACTCTAGGCAACTTCTATACTAAAATATAGGATCAAAAGTTCATGGTATTCGTGATAACCTGTGTGTCACGGACATAAACAGTAAGCTGGAGGAACGACAGCTGAGATGGTATGGGCACATAAGACGGAGACCTTCAGGTAAAGCAGGCAAAATCTATGGAGCTTCATCGACAGTCATCCAGAGAAAGACCAAAGAATTCCTTGAACACTCAATGTTCTAAAATCCTACAGAGAATTGGCCTGGATGAAAGTGATACCCAGAACCTAAGAAGATGCAGCCTGTGAATCAGATGAGCCGACCCCAACAGCTTACCTAGGCAGTGAGTTGGGACAGTGTGTAACGTAACTACCTGTACACCTAAGCTAAATACCTAACTATAAAGTTTAATAATGTAAGTTTTACGAAAAGCCCAAAGCTTGAGACTTTAAGCTACCGAATTGAGCTTTATTACAGCTTTTGGGACTTTTAAGCACACACTTTATGCTTTAAGCTACTAGATGAAAACCTAAGTTGAACTTAGAACTTCGGAAGTATATTTACATGAAAGCTAATATTTTATTTATTTTTTTTTTGTTAAGAATTTATATTTTCAAAATTGGCCAGTCGTGATCTATCTAGTGGTTAGGAAAATTCCTCCTCCGATATGTCCGTAGCTATCCAAAATTCTTTTGATATGTGGTGAGATTCGTATTCTTATTAACGCGACTAGACTAATATAGATCGAATTCTTACCTAACTATGGAAATAACAAACGCACGTAACTAATCCGTACTCGTCCTTCTAGAAACCGCTCCAGAACTCTACAGTTTCGCCTATATGAGAGATAGCCGATATCGTCCACGTCCGGAGTTGGCCTAAAAGCCAATTATATGCGGCGTAGCCTAGGAATAAACGCTAGTAGCAAAACTCCCTTACATTGAACCGCCATAACTATAATACCATCGGGGTTAAAATACTGTAATATAAAACAATACAATCGTTGCCAAGTTAACGGCATACGTTAAAGATTCCGCCCGCTTTGATTATCAACTTCTCATAATAGCAGCTTAGAACAGTGTTAGCACAACCACACACGGTACCCATCTACGACAGATTTACAAGATATAATAGCATACGTTATATTCAAAACACAAGTAAGAAACCTACCGATAGCGCGTCTCACGTTGTCCAATCTGCTCAATCTGTTCATAGTACATAGTAGGGGAAGACAAACATATATATATTCACAACAACTAGGCGCAACAGAGGCTCAGGGCAAGCTTTGTCTGACATTATCGCAGCCCGAGATTCTAAGGGAATGGAAGATACAGATTTGTAAGTGAAATTTAAGAAGTGTCTAACCACTTCTGTTCAAACGTGGATTCTAGATGCCCCCCCCCCCTGTAGGGGGGAGGGGGATGCGGCCCCAGAGCATCGCCGCATCCGGTGGTTAACTCCTGTTTAGACATAACCTCCCACACTAAGCTGCAGACCAAGATCAAGCCGAGACTCTATTGCTCCTGCTGGAATCCCCCGAAGTCCTCGCTTCCCGGCGACAAACATATCAGGAAGAAATCCCGCGTCTGATATTAAGGTTTGTATATTATCCCGCGGGGCAGTCAAATTGACTGGTGTATTATGATGAGGATCCCACGTTGCGGCTACATGAGCCGGATTATTATGATGTTTACTGCTGATTAAAGGGCTGAATGAACTAACTGGGTGACTGGAAAAGACTCTCCCTTGAGCGCGTCAGTCAGAGCCATGTTAGCATCGCCAAATATAGTTGATGTGATTGATCCCACGGTGTAGTCTTATTGACTAGAGATATTAAATGATGGTAAAACAGCATGATTATTACAGTTGATTGTGTAAGTTCCTGATATGTTTCTCGCTGGCCGGGAAAGGAGAACCCCGAAGGTCTCTGTATACAGCAAGTTAGAAAAGGTGGTGAATAATGAGAATGATGATGTTAGTAATGCCATCGTGCTCCTGAATGCGGTCCCGATCATAAAGTTGATTGTTAAACTGCTGACAGATCTCGTTCATTAAAGCGGCCCCGAGCATAAGTATTGACTGTCGAACTGCTACCTGCATCTTATAATTTCTCGTTCATGAGGAACGTCCTATCTCGTCCTTGAGTACGGAGTTATTACATTCACATACATTCATAACCAGAGCCCGAGCTCGTCGAGCCAAGGGGAGTGAAAGAACGTAGGGGCTTCTTCCCTCCGGCTGTGTTTGAGGCACGACGCTCTGGTCCGATTCGAAATGCTTCACCTTTGCTTGACTGAACACATTTTAACTGTGTGGAGGCTTTGCGCAATTCTACTTAGACCCACCCAGAGTGTCCCCGCAGTCCCGTTCATCCCCTGGATCGAGAACACGCACCCCGTCATTTGATCCCAGTTACATACAACTATCTGTATCGCGAGTGTATCTCTTTCTTCAATCCCCTTCATTTGCTTCTCATAGTTGCTCGTCCATGCGGAACGCCCTGTCTCGTACGTTGATGAGGTCCCGAACGAAGGTTTCGATTGAGGTACGGCTACCTGAGTCTTTTAGCTGACATTCATGAACATTCATATCCGGAATTCGAGCTCGTCGGGCCAAGGGAGTGAAAGAACGTAGGGGCTTCTTCCCTCCGGCTGTGTTTGAGGCACGACGCTCTGGTCCGATTCGAAATGCTTCACCTTTGCTTGACTGAACACATTTTAACTGTGTGGAGGCTTTGCGCAATTCTACTTAGACCCACCCAGAGTGTCCCCGCAGTCCCGTTCATCCCCTGGACCGAAGAACACGCACCCCGTCATTTGATCCCAGTTACATACAACTACCTGTATCGCGAGTGTATCTCATTCTTCAATCCCCTTCACTATTCCATTTATACAACAATCACGTGACTAACCTCGAGAGTCTAGCACCGGTAATAAGATCTCATTATGCTACGTTGGAAGTTAACATTGCATAACCGGACGGAATGCCTATTTCCCGCGATCATATTCAATTTGTAAAACGCAATAATATGTATTTATATATGTTAGTAAAACGTTTGAAATGCAGAATGCACGTATGATGACCTCGCTTCTATCCTAAAGATAATTAAGATATAATCCCGACGTTACGTCCCGACATCAGTACTAATTTGTTTCCGCGTCCGTTACCGTCGAACTCTGAACCCACGTAATGAAATGAATAGTGACCATGAGACAATGACAAATTATATAGCACGAACATTCCATTTGATACACATAAGAAAACATCAGGAATAAATAATATCAAAGGTTCTTATCTTAGTTCTGTAGTTGGTCTGCTTCTGAGATGGCATCCTGATCCGAAGTAATATAACTCTCCAAAATTGAGCAATTACCAGCGCCTGTGTAGCCCTTCATTTCCCTTGTATATATATTTTAATATCAGCGCCTGTAAAACTGTATTAGATCCTAGAAACAAGAAAACTATTCCCTCTACGCCGAGCACATACAGAACATAAACCCCTTCAATCTAGTTCATCCACGGTTATGCAAAAAGGCGAAAGAATAGTAATAGTAAAAGGTCCTTAACTGACAGAAGTTGAAGTTCTCTGCAAACTGCCCATATCTTCTAGTGGCGCCTGTGTATTCCAATAACAACTTTCCAGTCATGTATTTAACATAACGTCCTCCTTGTGTGTATGTGTGCTGCAATATCTGTCATCCAGTTAGTGATTCCCAAAATAGTGTTTTCCTTGTATATATATATATATTTCAATATCAGCACCTGTAAAACTGTATTAGATCCTAGAAACAAGAAAACTATTCCCTCTACGCCGAGCACATACAGGACATAAACCCCTTAAAACTAGTTCATCTACGCCGTACAATGATATCACATGCAGACATGACCAATATAATTACAAATATGCTTGCGTCCCGCCGACTGGACGCCTGTGTTTTCCAATAACAACTTTCCAGTCATGTATTTAACATAACGTCCTCCTTGTGTGTATGTGTGCTTCAATATCTTCCATCCAATTAATGGTTCCCAAAATAGTGTTTTCCTTGTATATATATTTCAATATCAGCACCTGTAAACCTGTATAGAATCCTAGAAACGAGAAGACTATTCCCACTACGCCAAGCACATACAGGACATAAACCCCTTAAAACTAGTTCATCTACGCCGTATAGTGATATCACTATCACATGCAGACACAAACGATATAATTACAAATATGCTTGCGTTCTCCCCCACATTGGTGGAAATATTCGCATTCGTATTCACCGAATAGTAGGCCTGATATTCGTATTCATGAAGGTAGTATTCGTTGCATCAAGGTTATTATATTTACAAGTATGTTCAAGTTCCCCCACCTTGGTGGAAATATTCGCATTCGTATTCACCGAATAGTAGGCCTGATATTCGTATTCATGAAGGTAGTATTCGTTGCATCACTCTCGATAATAAAATCATATAGATAAATAATTACGGTAACTCATAAAAATATATGATATTACTTATATTAAACGAACAAAACAAAACAATCTGTCATATTAGTAAATAACGTGATCACGGAAGACCGAAGGTTAACTACCCCTGAACACACCGCGAACTGCCCACAATAGTGAATAATGTTCTAGAAAACATTTCAAATATCTAATATTGAATGAATAAAACAATGTCATATGAAAAACTATCACGGTTACGGAAGACCGAAGGTTAACTACCCCTGATCAAACCGCGAACTGCCCACAATAATGGAAAATGTTGTAGAAACATTTCAAATATCTAATGTTGAATGAATAAAACAATGTGACTATGAATAACCATCGCAATTAAGGAATATATACAATTCGAAACACGTCTTTATAAGAACTTGATAGGAACAAATCGTGTTTTCAACGGTTGCCTAATGATACGCAATACAAACATGTAACGAGTTCAAATAAACCACACATTCATGTTTTAATAAAATAAATATAAAATCCAGATGCATTTTTAAAATATATTGTTTGTAGGAAATTCCTCGCACGATTTGAATTTATATCACACTGACAATCGTGATATCAAAACCCCATAAATACTCCGATCCCAATTATTTCCAAACAATACAAATCATATAGAAATCCGTGTATTCAATCGCCAGTATAGATAACAAAGCATTCTTTAGCATAATAATACATCCGCCCTGAAGAACCTCTCGCACATTCCGAACCTCGCGACATTGAATATGCATAATTATACTGAATTTTAAAACCCACAAACAAACACGAAACACTCTTCGTCAGTAAAGTATTCCATTTTAAAGCCTTTATATCTTTGGTAATATATGAATATCGAATTTAAATGATTTTTCATATGAACAGCGACAGAATTATATATTTCATAAGCGTTATGCAATAATTCACAGTCGCCACATTACGATTTCTTGTACATTAAATCCGAAGCGCGTATAGTAATAATTATCACTAGGCCCAAAATACGTAACAAAACAATCCACAGCATATATCAATAATTGTTACGATCCAGAAAGTTCTAAATTGAATACACGAAAAAGGCAATAGAAATAAATAATATTGAAAATGCTTAGCTGTTCACTGTTCCAATTCTCTTTGAATTATTATCAACCTCTGGCTTTTTCCTCGATCCAGCCAAATTATCTTCCTTCCTGACTCTCCTCGACAAGGCCTCCGCCGACCTTCAAGCTGAAAACTCAAGTGCCGCTTTCTAATTTGTAACGCCTAACAATAGTTCCTATCTCTCGCCATTTTTGATTCCAACTAGCGTGTAAAAGTCCAAGTCTAACTCTAAAGACGCGTTTCATTGGTCAGATTCGGTGCTAACGCCCGCGTCTGTGATTGGACATCTCGTTAAACAAAATAACATAAAGCCTGCTTTACACGCCCGCGTGCAGAGATAATAAAGCTCGTCCGCACCTACCTATCCGGCAAAATATTTAATTATAGAGTATTTAACGGTTTGTGAAGCTTCTCTTTATTATAAACTTTAGCAGATAGATATTTTCGTATAATTTTTCAGCAATGTCTATTTGAATAGGCCAATATCGTTACAGCTTCCCCCTGGGGCGGCGCGGTACGATCGCACGAGCAGGAACGCGTCGCCACAAACATAGGTAGCTATTAGACCCCTTCGTTCCTTCGTTTGGCATCATTTGGTATACCCTTAGAAAATTCATCCGCGAACCAGGTGTTGCAAGTAGCTATGGTAAGACGTATTAGCTAAATTGACTAAGTCCTACGCGCAGGCATGTTAGAAAGTTAATAAGAAACCAAAGATCCGTATCTACATCATTTAAACAGCAAGTAAGGCTCAAATACCCACAATTAATCGAAAGTAGCTAGAACGTCTCATACGATCGCGCCCGTTATTCAACTAGATCTTAAAATCTTCAACATTGTATAAGCAATCCTGCTTATAGCTATGCTTCCCCCGTTCTGAAAGAATTTGATTTCATGTTAGAATTTCGTCCCCATGTAAGTGTTCATCAACACGTTATACCATTGTACACCCTTCCCCCATCTAAAATCGGTCCGTTCTATCCACACTTTCTCTCTCAAAACGCGTTCGCCGCAAGTTATTAAAATAGCACGCCTTACTACAATAATCTACTCCCCATAATAAAGAAGTAGTTTAGCAATCCCGACGATCCCAAACGCACGTGTTCACGCAGTGATGAAGACGCCTTGTTCCCAACTACAACTGTTTTTTTTTTTTTTTTTTTTTTTCTCTAAAGTGCTCGGTTAACATAAATATCAGAAATCGAAAGAAAAGGTGACCGCATCTATTTTATTCAACTGATTGGGAAGATCCGAATTCCCATTATCAATCGAACGTCCCATCGTTGTGCCTGTCAATCACTCGACCCCATTCCGCTTTCAACAGATCAAAAGAGACACCACTTCCCCCGCTCCGTCACTCCTCGTTTCCCTTTATAGATGGTACATCCCTAGTGCTCACCAGCTCGTTACATTGTAGCACTTCCCCCGGCGCATACTTCCCCTAACACCTTCTGACTAGCACCAATACCCGAATATACACGACGACAAGGACACTATACAAACAAATTCGAACGCGAACCGCGATAAGTTTTTAAAATTCCAGAATTGTGTTAAACTATGATTTTGATGTTCATCTTATTCGTGTGAGCCAAACAACCGGATTCCTAGTATTTATAACCACACATTGATCTCAATATTGCCCTGTACACGGGTACTTAAAATGATGATGATGCTTCGCTATTACCCCCTTCCCCAAAGCTATATGTGGCACGCATCCAAAATCTTCCAAAGATTAGTTTGTAAAATCGTATCCCCCTATAATAACTGCAGATCGCGTATCAGCAAAAGGTATACTCCTATTATGATTCTTCTCAACTAACTACACGACTAACTCTCAAAGGAGATATCTAAGGACGATGCACATCCATTAAAGAAGCGCGCCACGTACCTACTTGTTGAAAAAAGTAATCGACAATTTGAATCTACATTACACTATTGTTCCCATAGTGAACACGCACCCGCATCTCCCCTCTCTGTTGATAAAATACTAAAACTGCTGGCACTACACTTGTACGAACCTAATACCCTTCCCCCTGTCTATAAGACTCTATTCCCATGTCCAACCAACCGAACATCCGCTATCCGCCAGAAAATATGCAAGTCCAAAGCTAGCTCACATAACCGTCCTGCAGTTTATAACGCTTCGCCTTTCACCACGTTGACAGGATTATCCGAATTCCGACTATTTACAAAATAATTCAATGTACTTGACCCGATACGTAAGCGTTGAAGAAACGGTTCTTATAAGAAGTACATCGCGATATCATCAACCTCAATAGACATATATATCGTAACCTTACTCCAGGTCTAAACCTTTTACAGCCCTCTCTAAACGTCCTGCTTATAATTCTCATGTAGTCACTAATCTAGGAATTGTAAAAGACGCTTGACGATACCGTTTCGAAAGCATGGGCTAATGTTACTACTCCCTAAAGAAACAAAGATTTTTCGCGAGGCAAAAGAAAACGAAGAAGGATGACAAATACATACATACAAACACACACGCATGTACATGTGTACATGCATACATGCGGTTACAACTTCACATCATGCATGCATCGAATATAAGTCCGTAATATACATCATGAAATAACCAAGATTGTAAATTGTAGATCGTAAATCGTAAATCATAAATCGTAAATCGTAAATCGTAAATCGTAAATCGTAAATCGTAAATCGTAAATCGTAAATCGTAAATCGTAAATCGTAAATCGTAAATCGTAAATCGTAAATCGTAAATCGTAAATCGTAAATCGTAAATCGTAAATCGTAATTCGTAAATTTTAAATTGAAGTTCAGCTGAAGTCGAGCCGAAGTTGAAGTTGAAACTAAAAATGATCAAACATGCCAAAGATAGGTATAACGAAGGAGAATGAAGTGATTCAAATCATAACCGCCTGTAAAACTAGAGGCGACGAAGGAGCCGGAACCGATCTCTCTATACCGTGTCAAACATTATTTGGAACTAGTTCTAAACCGGAAAGGAATCCAACTTTCGAAATGTAACATGTCCAAAAGATTTTATCTGTCCTGAACTACAACCGCATATTCCTACTATGATTGCAACCCGTGACAAAATGAACTCTAGTACCCCACCTGTGTTATGAACCTTATGCATACGCGCAGTACATCTCCTATTATATAGAATCAACCTATTGTCTCCAATATTCTACGTAGACTGTAATGACTGCCACACTTTATTGTTGGTGTCATATGATGAAGAAGAGGAAGAAGTAGCTGCAAAGTAGTGGATGACAACAGAAGAAGAAGAAAATGAATTCATTGAAAGGCATAAGATAAGGAAAAAGGTCACAACCGAGTGTAGCAGTAGATAAGAACGAAGAAGAAGAAGCCGAAAG
>JADDOH010020257.1:0-12049 GCA_016648135.1 Agrypnia vestita | reverse complement strand
TTCTTCTTCTTCTTCTTCTTCTTCTTCTTCTTCTTCTTCTTTTTTGCCTTTGTGGTCCAGTCAGCTGGGCACTCTCCTACCGCTTGCAGGACTGTCTTGACATTACATGCCTCTTTCCATCTTGGTATTCCCCTCGGTCTCGATCCCGTTGGCTTGCGTGTGAAAGTTTTGTGCGTGTTACGGGACTCATCTGTTCTCTCTACGTGTCCCGTCCATTCTGCTTCCTTACTGTCACTTTTCTCATGGTTTCTGTGGCGGTATACCGTTCCCGAAGTTCCAGGCTCTCAAACCTTCTTCATTCTCCAGTAATCTAACTAATCCAGGTATCTCATAGCGGGCCGTAAATCTTGCGCTTGACTTATTTTCGAAAACCCGTAACGTTAGTAGATAATTAGGTTTGAATATTATGGCATTTGAGTTAGGGGGTTTTGTAATATTTTTTTGTAAAGTAAATAAAAATGTAAAATTTGTAATAATGTACAGGTAATACATGTACAAAAAATGTGTAAGTAAAACGTCAAAATATAAGGTAATATTATTAAATAGTGAACCAAATAAAATATATAAAATTCATATTTATTACTACAACGTAAATGATATGATTTCTTATAGAGTTTCAAATCATCTGACAATTATAAATATGAATGTACAATTCTGTCACGTTAAACATATTAAAAAATCAGGTTTGTTATTTTAATGTTTAACCTACACTTTTTTTTGTACCTGTATTTTGTATTTGCCACAATCCCCCGAACTCAAATCTCATAATATCCAAACCTTCTTACCTACTATAGTGGGCGTCTACAGAAAACATTTCAGGTTTGATACTATAACGTGAGTCGCTGGATCTTAGTCTATTAGTTAATCTCGGCATTTTGTTTTCTGAGAATTTTCTGACGTATCAAATTAATGAAAAGGTAATTTTCGCCAATTAATTACAACATTCCTTTGATCTTAAGGAAATAAATTAACGGCACCATCCAAGACCCTATTTTTACCCATCCGATTCATAAAAAATATTTAAAATCTGTCTTCCTGTAATCCCTAATATTGTATTACAAATATTTAAAACCTGTCCTAAGAACTGGAACTCTTCTACATTAATTAAACATTACAAAAACATTTTTTAATAAGCTTGAAATGTTTCAAAAAAGAGATTGTCGTTTTATCTTTGAAAAATCTTAGTTTAAAAAAATAGGAGCTTAATTAAAGGGCTTTACGTAATTACCTACCTGTACAATATTGGAAATTTATCGTACCATTTTTTTTCTCTTGAATTTTTTGTTCACCCTTTAGAAAAAGTGACAAGACAACTGCACATTCGCCCCCGCACAAGTTTCTTTACGGTAGTTTACATTCCTTTATGATTGCATTCGGTTAAGTTACATTCGATTAGTTTTGCTTAAAAAAATATATTTGAATAATTCGAAGTATGGATCTATAAATGAATACAATAAAAAACTAACCCATAAAAACAATGCTTTTAATATATTACTTTTCTCATTTGTATTGTTTCCAATTTGATATTCTATCAACATATTCCTCTTGCTTTAAGTTCATGTGGAAGATCTATTCCATGTAAATTATTATCCTTAAAACTTATAGAATATTGAAAACGTAATAATGGGGACACTTCAGATGAGTGAATGAAGGTTGCCTCTGAAGATGTGTCCCCATTGAAAGCGCTCAGGCTTGCATATTATTACTCAACAATTAATTAAAACTGAATGTTTCAAATGAAAGAACATAACATTAAACAATTTAAAACAAGCAAATCTTTAAGCAAAGTGCAATATCAAACAACTTCAACAGAACTACATATACTTAGGCATAAAAAAAATTTCCTACAGAAATCATACAGCTAAAAGATATTAACTATTTAAAAAGAAATTAAATGATTATTTCAATATAGTTCAATATCTTCTATATATATATATTATATTATATATAAATATATATAGATATATATGATATATATATATGTTATTTTATATTTTTCATTTATTTATGGAAGCGAGTCCCGTAATACTTATTAAGAAATAAGTAAATGAAATTAAGAGAAACACACAAATATCAAATAATAAAACTGAAAAATTAAATGCTGGAATCTGGATTCGAACCATGGACCTTTGTCTTACGCGGACAACGTGATACCAATTTCACTATCCCAGCTACTTAATAAGTCGTCAATATTTGATAGTTATATGTTCCCTTTTGAATTATTAATTCACTTGTTTATATTATTCCATTTTTATTAGGAGAGTAATCGATTGTTTTCTTAATAAATATAACGGGACTCGCTTCCATAAATAAATGAAAAATATAAAATAACATATATACTTAATTTGCAGTTTAGCAAAGAATACTTCCATTATTCGGAAATCGACTAGCGGGAAGACGTCAAAGCTTCGTTTGATATTCTCGCAACAATATATATATATATATATATATAATATATATATATATATTTATATATTAATATATCATATATATTATATATAATATATGCTCCATCATATATATCTATATCTCTACTCTCTATATCTCTATTCATATATGTATAATATATACACAAAAAAATAAAAGTGTAAGTCCCTCTCCAAGCATAAGAGCTTGCCTCTTTTTTGGAAAAATACAGGGAAAAATAAAATGTAAAAAAATGTACGTATTTTTTAAATTCTCAATATTCAATTACATCAAATAAAAAGTTTTTTAATAATGAACTTCCACTCTGTAAACGAAACAACGCTTAATTTAATTAGTTTTGCTTAGTTAATGTTATTTATATATCTCAAAACAAAGAAACAACAGTAGAGTATTAAGCTGACTGTGTGCACCTGTCTTCTGTGCAGTTCTAATGGAACTTTTTGAAAAATGAACAAAACCTTTAACCGTTCCAAAATGAAATAAAACCTTTGAAAGTTTTTGCATAAATTTTCAACTTTATCGTTTTTGTGCGATGAATTTTCGCAAAAGTTGAAAACTATTAAAAGTGAAGTTTTGGTATTAATCCTGTTAGTCTATTTCGTTTACTGATGAATAAGCGAAATGGCTTCCAAAAGTCAAATATGAGAAAATGTGTTTTTGCTTCAATATATAATATAATATATAATATAAATAAAATCTAGATAATCTATATTATTGTAACGAGCTGTTCGTTGACATTTGACAGTTCCATAGAAAAGTGTCACATGCGCAGAACGGCAGGCCGGTATGCCCAGTGGTTGAAATAAGAACTAACATGATTAATAAATAGCGAAGAAATGGAAGGGTTCTTACCCGAGTAGAAAAACAAAAGAGAGCTGTTCTTTTGTGTTTGAATAAAAAATAGCAGTAGTATTGCGTTGCGAGCGATTGTAAAATGTGAGAGATAATGTACAAGCGATAATAAAAGATTTATTTTACGAGTTGTGCCATTTCATTTTTCGAGCGAGCCACGCCACGTAACAACTGGCGTCAGAAGCGGGATTCGGGAGATTTTTAAGAAATCAACGTGAAGATCGTGGCACAGGAAGAAATGGCAACCATGGAGGAATTTTCGGATGCGGAATGCGATATGATAATGAAGATGCTGGAAGAACTGGAGCGGAAACGCCAAGAAGACAAGGAAGAACAGGAGCGGAAACGCCAAGACGACAAGGAAGAACAGGAGCGGAAACGCCAAGAAGACAAAGAGGAACAGCAGCAAAAATTGGGAATGTTGTTGGATGTCAAATTAGGAAGCATCAAGGAGCTTAGGGAAAGTGTTGACAAGCAACAAAAAGAATTGCAGATCACAAAACTGGATGTCAATAATCTTCAAGAAGATATCAAGGATCTTCGACAAGACGTAAAACGTGACGCTGAAAAGACACAACATGAAATCGAGAAACTTCGGGATGAAATAAGAAATTGCCAGAAGGTTCAAGTAGAGAATGCTACGGGGTCGACAGGGAAAAAGCCTTCTACATTCGACGAACGATGTTTACAGGATAGCAACCACAGGCAGTACGAAACGGCGGCGCCCTCAAACATTAGGAATGACCAAGGAAATGGGACAACACCTGCAGAAATGACCTTCGTCGATAGTGAGAGGCCGATGGAAAATGTGGCCGAGGACCAGGTGGCGATGGAAAATGCAGCCGAGGACCAGGTGGCGGTGGAAAATGCGGCCGAGGACCAGGTGACGACGGAAAATGCGGCTGAGGACCAGGTGACGATGGAAAATGTGGCCGAGGACCAGTTTGCGATGGACCTCAGCAATACTGTGTTCGACGCCGAGCAGCGCGAGTTCACCGATCTCAAGATACAGGAGGACATGGAGCCCTTGCCCTTCTGCGTAGTCACCGTGGAGGACAAGCCCATGGTGCAAGTAGGGTACAAAGGGGAGAACAAGAAAATCTCTCCCGATGAAATTAGTCCTATGGTGTTGGACGAGATCGAACAGACGACCGAAGCATACGTGGACCAGAGTGTGAAGGAAGCAGTTCTGGCTATGACAGATTACTTCAGTGACTCTCAGCGACAAGCTATCAGGAATGTGGTCAGGACAGTCAAGCTCAACGTGCTGCAGATCATCAATGAGCTCACTGTGGCGGCGCGGGCTTACGAGTTCAACACAAATTCAAAGGGCAAGCGTAGTGTGCTCGTCTTTGACCCAGGTGGATAGAACTTCCAAGTATCGATCTGGAGTGCTAATCATTTTTGCTGAGGATTTAAAAAAAAAGAAATGTTCGAGGAAGCAGAGAGGTTCCGTGCAACGAAGAAGCGAATTGAGGCACGCGATAAGCTGAAAAGAAAATGAATCAATGACGATTGAGATAGATGTGAGAACACGCGCTCGTGTATTGGAGTGTGGCAGCATGGGAATTTGGAGATCTCATGGGGACAACAATGATCCTGTTCGGGACGAACAGTATTGAGAGAGGGAGGCTGTGTAACGAGCTGTTCGTTGACATTTGACAGTTCCATAGAAAAGTGTCACATGCGCAGAACGGCAGGCCGGTATGCCCAGTGGTTGAAATAAGAACTAACATGATTAATAAATAGCGAAGAAATGGAAGGGTTCTTACCCGAGTAGAAAAAAAGAGAGCTGTTCTTTTGTGTTTGAATAAAAAATAGCAGTAGTATTGCGTTGCGAGCGATTGTAAAATGTGAGAGATAATGTACAAGCGATAATAAAAGATTTATTTTACGAGTTGTGCCATTTCATTTTTCGAGCGAGCCACGCCACGTAACATTATATTTTTAAGACGTTAGTGACTTAACAGTGTAAAATAATTTTTTAAGTATAAATAACTACACTCAAAAAATGTACTGAACGTTAGTTGTATTGTCACTACTGAAGTTTCTAAAGGTGATTAATAACTCAACGTGTGTGTAGTACAAAGTTAAATAATCCAGAATCGACTCGTAACTAGTTTTAAAACTGTCTATATTTGCAAAATATGAAAAAATATTATTAATACTTTTTTTATTTTGTTCGTATTCCATTTTACTGACCAGCTTCGCAAATAAAATGGGTTCTCGTTTATATTAATTTCGTATTCTTTTTGAAAATAATTAACACTTGAAAAAAATATAAAAGCCGAAACAAGTCATGACAAATTATTTATTCAAAGCGAGTCGCGTTCAAATAATTTTTTACGCATGCTCTTTAAAAACACTATTTTATCGAAATATTTTATTTCATTTGTTTATTTTCGCTCGTTGTTCGAAATCTTTTTTTTTTGTTGAAAAATAATGAATAAAAGATATGGTATCTCGTTTTTGACAATCAATTGAATATTTTAAAGCCTGATATTTCAAAATGTTTTTAATGTTTTTGAGCAGAAAATGTCGCGTTGTCCTAGAAATTCCAGACAGAATAAGCCGTGCATTTTCACATTTGTAGAGATAATAAACTTTCTGCTTAGTAATTGTTATTTAATGAATTTGTATAGCATCCAGGCCTGCCCGGACGCTAGTTCCTCGAGCGTGCAAATAAACCAATCACGCTCGAGGCGATCCCCCAATTTGAAGCCCGATGCGACCGGCGAGGTACCGACAAGCAGCACGCTGTACCACCATCTCACTCTTTCGCCGACCTCCGTTCAGTGCGCTTACTTTACTCGTCCTGTATTATTGTTAGCCTTTTTCTCCAATAAACTGACAATGAACAATGTATGTACTATTTCATTCATCTTATATCACTTCCTGAATTAGGCCGGTCCCACTTTGCATACGAATTATTACGTACGTATTCGTACGATTATTTTCCTACGTATTGAGCGCGCACATTGATTGCGTCTTGCGTTAGTCACGATCAGTTACTCTTCGCATTTCTCCAATAACATTTGTGCCAAATGAATAATCTGTATCTTCTTGAAAACTCTCTTCTTACTCATAGGCTGCTATGGCGTCGTCGGCATCGTAGAACCAAATGGGTGAACGAAATATAATATACTAGATGGGATGAATTTGGTAAATTCCATCATATTATGGCAGACTTAAATAATGACAAATTTCATGACTATCTATCTAATAGATTCACAAATGCTGGGGAGAATCGAAGTGCAACGAGAGCTCATAACATTGGAGAAATATTCAAATTTTTTTTGTTTGAAGTACATAATTATATCTCACATTCAATAAACCAAATTATTTAATTTACAGGTATTTTTAGTTCTTTAGAGATTCTCCGCCATTATCTGCGCTGATGGTCACGCAGTTGAATCACTTTAGTCCCACAAACATTTGTGGTCATGTATCAAATTGACAAATTTTTCAATATCTTTCGTACGAAATCGCAAAAATTTTCGCACAAATCCGGATCGTGTCGGACGTCGCATCTATACGTGCGTACACGCACTGCTAAATCGTGTACAGTGTGCGATGTTCAATACTACTTCGAAGGTCAGTACTTTCGTACGTATACGTACTACTCAATTTCATACGAAAACGCATCCAGTGTGCAGCCGGCGTAATGCTCACCTTTAGCTTGCCACATACATTCTCAATTCTTCAAAACTTGTATTCAAGCACAAGAAGCTATAAAAAATATGGTGGCATAATTTTGTAGGTCCGTAAGAAACATAAGTTTACTGCACAAGACGAAGTTTTTAAGACATGTGAATATTGTGAATGGGAATATCTGCCCCTCGCATAAGTGGAGTATAAAATTATTATAGGTCGACCACAGTCAAAAGACCATTCTTTAGCTTTGTCCGGTAAGAAAAAAGCGGGGGAAAGTTGCCTGGCAAGCCCGTATTACAATCCTCAATATGATATTCCAAATAAATACATATTTTTTTAGTTTAAAAAAGGTTACTTACTAGAAAAACTTATTTTGTGTTCATTTTTTGCATCGTAACAACACACATATTTTTTGCGCACAGTCTTTTGAATGCGGTCTAGCTATAGCGATAAATCGACCTCTTTAGTATAAATAAAACTACATTTTTTATCTGAGTTTCGAAATTCATTGCAAAAAACTTAATATACTACCAAATTAAAAAACACTTAAAAAAATACCACAGTGAATTGTGAAAAGTTTTGATATAGTAGTTTTAGAGTAGATATATTATAAATTAAGTGTAAAATTAAAATGTACGTATAAATAATGTAATGAAATCCTTGCGTTTAAACTGTTTATAAAATTTTGCAAGAATGTATAAATAAAATGGCAACAATAAATAAATAAAAATAAATAAAAATGCCTCTAATTCACGCACGTGCCTTCAGCGTCTTACAGATGGACATGACCTTTCCACAAACACGCACTTTTCGATTTATTCACGAAATAACTTCAAAAACACGTTGATTTTTCGAACATCCCAGGACTTTATTCCCATTTCTAGTATTCCAGTATTTGCGATAGTGTTCCAATCGATTTCAGATTGTTCCACAGTGTTATGTAGTGTTTCAGAGATTTCGAGAGACTTCGAAAGGTATTATTTCTTCGGATTCTAGCATCTCGTATCATGAATTTCCTATCAAAATAATAATGTAACGTCATGAATATGAGATTCTTCCAAAGCGCAGATTTCAAATTTATCTGAAAAAGTAGCAATCTAGCTTAGCTTAGGGGTACTGCCGCTCACACAGACGTATAAACGAAATATAATTATATGTACGTTACAGGTAGGATGTTATGAATAAAAAATAAAACGAAAATCTTGTAAAGAAATTCTCTATATAGGGGAAGGTGTCTCGGGGCATACACGATTTCTTTTTCAATTTTCATTTCAAAAGGAATAATATATTATTCACCCTTCTTTGTAGTCTTTAAAATTATTTTCATAATAGCTTTTCGATTATTTATTTATGAAATGCTACGTAAAATTCATTTTGTCGGAAACTTCATGACTTTCTGTTACTGTTTGAATTAATTTTAATATTTTTTAGTGAAAAGTGGGTTTTTTTATATTAATATTATTGATAACCTACGAATGCTTGAAATGAGATAAATATATGCAATATTATTAGTAACATATATATGTACATATTTCACGACTTATCTATTATGATCTATATTATCATATTATAATCAGGGAGGTGTTAATCAGATTTTTTACTACTTTATACAGGTGTATTATAGTGTTTACTTTATAATAATGTCAATTAATGAAAACGTTGGAATTTAATATAGGATTTATTGTTTACTGAATAATTGTTTAATCAAATGTACAAAGTCACTTATCACTATTAAATGTAACGCTATTCCTTAAATTAAACTGTTTTGCAAATATATCACTCGTAAATTCACACTTTATATTCGCTTTAAAACTTTATTCACTACTCACTAGAATATTCCATCCAATTTTCGCACTTATTAATTTAGCTTCGGTTTATTTCGCTACGCAGGAACTTTCCAGAATATCGCTGTCGAATTACCGCTCGCTTGGCCAGCCTGCGAGTCTGGCCTCCCGCAACTCTCCGCTTCGCTTCCATGCCGCTGTCAACAATAACGACTCGTCCTTACTCCCGTGTGCCGTATTTATATTCGCTAATGCTGATATCGAAATTCCCAGACGTTTCCAGTATTTACGAGAACTTCCTCATGTTATCTAGATGTTTGTCGATGTTTATCGTAAGTCGTAGATTATGCTAGGCCGTTCTGGAATCTTCGGTAGTATTGTGATCATTTCAAACAACTGTCACTTGACATGAGTGCGTGATTCTTTTTAGCCTCTTTACAATAGTGAATAGGATTGGAAAAGTGGTCGCTGAAGTTGTTGCATATTGAGTGAATTAATGAAGAAAGAATGGTAAGACACTTGAAGATGATCCTGTTAGGAGGCTCAACAAATGTATGAATATGGATGAAGCGAGAAACGTATGTCAGGACAAACGCATACTCTCTGCCTATCCCTACGGAAAACGGCGTGATGGTAGCTCAGTAATTTAGTTATATCGAACGGAAATTTTTCTGTCCATTTACGGACATTTGTGGTAAAGTAAAAGGGATTTTTTATTTCTACGGTTTCTAAGTTGTTCATTGTCAATCCTTTTTAACATAACAAGTGAAGTTTTAATTTACGGGAATTAAAAGAATGGTGAGTATCTTTCAATGGTGTGACTATCCAAATTTTTGCACGCGTTTAGCGATTGATATTGTAATCGCTTAATGTACCTACTGTGAGTATCTACTCTTGCTACCTTGTGCCTTCCTTACTTCCTTGTCACAAGTTTCCCTACACTCCTACATACATTGCGACACAAACTGGAACACCTGAAGACTCCATGGGTAGGTAGAGTCGAAATTCTTTCACCCACCAAAGTGGTGACCGTCACAATCGACACCAACTTCACCAAAGCTTCACTTAATGTCTAGACCACGACTCGGTTCTTTTCTTTTCTCTATATCTAACTATTGACTTGATTAAAACTAGAATAAAATATGTCTCTCATTGTAGAAATGTCTATCTATCCTCTCTGTGGTCGTGGAAATCCGATAACGTGACATGTTTCAATACAATGTTCAAATATCTAGGTCGCACTAATGCCATGCAAATGTTCAACCTCGCAATTCAAAATGGCTGACGTCCGGTTAACAGATTCATTTTTGATCACACGACATCCTGGAAGTAGTGAGATATTTGTGTTTTCTGTTCCCTTACTTTACCCAAAGGGTTTTACCTTGAATTCTCATACATTTATTCCAGTAAGTACTTGTGTAAAACATACTTTATGATATTATCATCAATTTAGTTTCCTAACGTAGAAAGAAAATTGGCTCCAAAGTTTTTTATGACCGTAACATCGATTCTTAATGATGTTCTTCTCGATTTACTAGATAATAAATAAACTTTTAGATAATAATGGTTTTTTAGACTATATTAAGGAGGCTTTGTTGGTAGCTTGAATAAGCTACCAATTGAATAAGCTAGAAGAAACAAAAAAAATCAAAAGTACATCGAGACCCCGCTTAGCGAGCATATTTCGTTCCCGGATCTTATTCGTTAAAATAATCATTTTTTCTCATAGGAATCAATTTATATACAATGGTAGGTTATATGCCGAAAAATATACTCCAAAAAAAAGTGAAAATCACTTTTTTTTAAATATTGATTGTATTATTTGTATAAATCTACTTATACTATTTGATTAATTACACCTACATGTTTCAGACAAATAACCTTTCCATCGTCCGGTAATAAAATATATATATATATAATATCGATATATTATATATATATATATTGTCAAAATATCAAAATTAATAATGTCTTTTGTTTTTTGTTTTTCTAAATTATTTGAAAATTTATTTTTATATTATTGCTGAAGTTCTTGATTACTCGCAATTATTGGAAAAAAATTAGAATTGAGCTAGTAGTTAAATTTAATTGATTATTAATAATATTTTGTTTACTATTAAATGCTTTACTAATTTCTAATGATTCTTATTATCTATAGGTCAATGTAATATTTTATGTATTGGCAACATTTGTGCGTTGGCCAACTTGTATCATCTATGGTGTGTACCTAGTGTGTGTAGTGCGCAATAAATTCGTTAATAATTACTAAAACCTATCGTTTTAATTATTCTATCAGGTTATGGGCCCAGTCACATCATCCTGTTCATAATTAAAAGACAGATAGGATCGGAGATTGCATCGTCATCGTTGCAATAAAGGAAGAAATCTGTCGGCGCGACGCGTCACTAGCAGCGTGTTGTTTTTTGAGGTTAGGCCGGCGGGAAGAAAAAATACTTGTGTAAGCAAGGACGGGACGAGCAGGAAGAAAACACGAAGATGGAAGACAACCTTAAAATGCCTGGCTTGCACATCAAGCTGGAGGGAGCATCGAACTGGAATATTTGGAAATTCCAAACTGTCATTATGCTACGAAGTCAAGATTTAATGGGAGTAGTAGAAGGGACACGTGTGAAACCGGAGGCGGTGGCTGAAAAGGCAGCATGGGAAAAACAAGACACGAAAGCTCAAACGTGGCTTGTAACAAGAATGTCAGAAAGTGCTATGATGCATATCATAACTTGTACGACGTCCGCGGAAATGTGGAGAAAACTGGCTAGTGTTTACGAGCAAAAGTCGGATATAAGCATCCACATCGTACAACAACGTTTCTTTCAATACAAATACGAGGAGGGGACAGAGATGTCAATCTTTTTATCCAAAATAGAAGAATTGAAAAATAAGTTGAAACAGATGGGAGAAGAGATTTCAGAAAAATTCGTTTTAACAAAAGTTCTGATGTCGCTTCCAGATTATTACAAGCATTTTGTTTCTGCGTGGGAGTCGGCGCCGGATGATAAACAAACATATGAAAATCTCGTGGCCAGATTATTGATAGAAGAAGAGCGATTGAAAGAAAAGGGAGATGTACGTGAGGAAGCATCATCGGCTTTCGTTGTAAAGAAAATAAACAAGAAAAATATAAGGTGTTTTAAATGTTCTGGGCTTGGACATTTCCAAAGTGAGTGCGGTAGGAACGTAAACAAACAAAATTACAGTTCTAAAAATGAAAATAAACCGGTTAAAAGATGTTATTATTGCAAAAAAACTTCACATTTAAAAGACGAGTGTTGGTTCAAAAAAAATAAGGACAGAGACAGTAACGCATTCGTGAT
>JADDOH010020255.1:0-12334 GCA_016648135.1 Agrypnia vestita | reverse complement strand
TTATAAAGTTTGGTCAGGGCCCAACAAGTATTCCTCCAGTTACTCTGAACGGTGTGGTCCTGAAGGTGACCGAAAGAACGAAATATCTAGGACACATAATTACAAATAATCTAATGGACGACGACGATATTGACAGGCAAAGACGAGCTCTCAGTGTGAAAGCGAATATGCTGTGTAGAAGGTTTAGTCTTTGTAGCACCGCTGTAAAAAGAACGCTCTTCCTTGCCTTCTGTGCAACGTTATATACATGTGAACTCTGGACAAATTATAAAAAGAGCAGCATAGAAAGACTTCGCATACAATATAACAACGCCTTTCGTATGATGTTTGGCCTTCCCAGATATTGCAGCGCTTCCGGTATGTTCACTGAGGGGCGTGTTCCCAACTTTGCAGCCCTCATAAGATCCAGGGTGGCAGGGATGAGGGAAAGGATATACAGCTCCGGAAATATCCTTATCCTGGAAGCCCGTCTTACTCCAGCATCCAGCATCGATGCACACTGGAGAAAGATACTGGCCCCGCATAATTGACTTGCCATCGCTCGCTAAAGCCGATATTTTACCGTATATTTCTTTTGATTACTTTTAATACTTCTCTTCTATTTTATATGATTTTACTATTTCTCTTTTGTTTTATATAATATTTTTAATGTGTGTATTTTCTTTTATATGGAATGTGTGGGATTGCACGAACCTCCCCACATTCTGGAATAAAGCTATATTATTATTATTATTATTAAATATTCTGAATGAAAATACTGGTAAAAAGGAGTTTAATAAAATTTGAAATAATATTATTAGTAATGTTAGTAATTCGGAAGAATTTCATTACACAGATAGAGGATATTGCTAACAAACTCCAAAAATCGAATATAGATGTTTCATTAGCTACATCTGTGGTTATTTAAGGGGAATGAAAAAGCTTTGGAGACTGCTGCGCTGCGGATTGTTGCTACTCATGTGTGGAACGTGGCGTATAATTTAAATATGTACAACTTCCAAAAATAAGTAGACATGGTATTATTCTATCATGGGTGGAAATGGCGAAAGTTACATTGTGTAAAGTGATCACTTAAGCCAGCCGTACGATGGGTCGTAAGCCCAATTTAAACACATGACCAACAAGATGCAGAAGCTTGAGAAGGCCGAAATTAAGATGGAGTAATAATGTTTGTAATGTCTAGAACGAGAGAGAAATAGCTCGTAATAGAGATCAATTAAAGTAAGTTTTTGAGGTTGTCACGACCCACCATGGATTGTAGAGCCAATCGTAATGTAGCAGTGTGTTGAGACTGGCTGTGGTAGGCAAATGAAACACTGGAAATCAATTAATATTTTATTAATTAAATTAATTCACTTGCATGCATTTAATCGGAGCACCGCTCTTTAATTCACATTAAATTTCGTAATTCGCACTAATTCTCACTAGGATATTCATTGTACTTATGTTTATCGCCAGGTGGTTTCGCACGTAAGTACTCATTAATCATCAGCTTGTTTTATTATTCGTTTGGTTTTTATTTATTATTATTATTATTATTATTTCTTTGGTCTCGTTGCAGCTTTCAAAACAACTCTATTTGCGCTACGCGATAGCTCCGTACTTACGGAGATGCGTGTTCACGTCGCACCTGTGATGCTTCCAGAATCCAGTGGACCATCCCAGACCCTTATAGCAATTTCCAATTTAGTGTAAAAGGTGTAAAGTACTCTTTCTGATTCTACCATCTAGTGACAATATTTATACATTTATGTACACACTAGTTTAAGAAAAATCAACATTGTCAGGTATTCGCGGCGATAAAGTTGTAAAATAAACAATGATAAATGATATACTTTATTTGAAAATAGGTGACAACAATAGGTGATATATATTAGAAATCTTTATGATGATCGCGCCCAAAAATTATCACTTGAAATCATCGCTCCGTTTATATCATATATAGAAATTTTAACTACAGCAGTTAAATATAGCTACCGCCTTATGCCTAGTAATTGCGGGTCGCTCCCTAGATTATTTGGGGAGCTTCTAGAACCATTTGGAAGTCTCAGGATATATTAGTTTTTTAAAGTAAATAAATAATAAACAATGAAACCACACTTAAGAATGTTCTTAGGTTTTCACGGCCACTCAGAATCTTCAAGTTTGTGTTTACTGGGGTATTATGCCGTGTTGTTACGACCTTTCGGCGACTACAGAAAAGTTTTCGGATCCCATTGCAGGGGTCACATCACAATCCTCCCTGATGATGGACCCTGCAATGGGATCCGAAACGTCGGCCCGAAAGGTCGTAACAACACGGCATAATACCCCAGTAAACACAAACTTGAAGAAACCACACTTATTTATAAAATTACTCAGTAATATGAAAATTGATACACGCTCAATGTCTTAATATAACACATATTCCCATTAACAAGTTATCCATATTAAACGATGTCAATTAACAGTGTTAATTAGGGCTAACTTCGAAGTACCGCAATGATAATAAGATGCCGTGTGCCACGAGACGTCTGCGAAGCTTTCCTACCGACAAATTGGCTACCCCAAATGCAGCACCCAGCAGTATAAATGCAGTAATTTCTTTGAGCAATGCCCATAAGCGCATCCAATCTGCAGACGGGGCCAATTTGAGTGCAAGAAACTCGCAATAGCTCTGCGGAAACACCCTGTATTTTATATCTGTCAGAATGTAATTTTCCAAGTTACAGCGGGAATTCTTGAATTTCTCGAATAGCAGAGAAAACGTTTCAACTAATGATGAAACGTATGGGGAAACAATAGATAGTTTTCTCAGATCTTCGTTTTTCGTTAATCCCTGAAACTTTTTTTTTAAATTCGAAAAGTTTATTGATTTTATTTATTTACTTCAAAGGGATATGAAAAGGATTCAAAGAAAAAAATGTGTGCAGGAGTTTATCGAGTTGTTCGTTTACATCAAAGTAAGGTACGATTTTAAAATCGGTTTTGTACGATCAACTAAGTACATGAATCTTGTAGATACGTTTCTATAACCATTTTACATACAATGTATGAAACATTTTCGTTTTATTATCTATCACACAATTTTCATTCTTCATTCTTCAACAAAAAATAGTTAGAATTATAAAAACTAACGTTACTTCGAAATAATTAATATACTTGAGTCACTAATATTTATCTTATGATGTTTGTATTTCTCTACACTGTTCCATTATTAACTTATACATACTTATTCAATCATGCTCTTATGTACCATACTCCTGTCCCCAAACACAAGTATTACTTTATTGGGGACAGTTTAAAAAAAAAACTTTGTGGTAATATTAATTATATTAATAACAAGAAAACTAGCAGTTTAGGCTAGACATTCACCGCAAATGCATATTTCGGCGTTCTTTTATACGAAAATGTGGGTTTTTATTATTCATTTAAACAAGAATATATATTCACGGCTGCAAGTTTTTTTAGAACAAAAACTTAGATAAAACCTTTGTTCTTATACAAAAGTAATAAACTGAACATTATTTACAATGATTAAAAAAATATAAGCATTAATCGATAGGTGTCGCAGGCGGAACAAAGTTTTAGTGAATATTTATATCTACGCATAATATTTTTTTAATTAATTAATTAATTTATTTATTAGAGACACTAACAGCATAATAGGTACATGATACTCTGATAATAAACATTATAGTGAAGACTATGCCCAATTACAAGTGTCTTCCGCACGCTCTAGCAACAAGTATTTTTGCAATTAATTATATTTTACATGTACATTTATGTGTACATATTGCATATTTTGTGTTTGAATATAGTGCGATTCGTATTTAATGAATGATTGATTCAATGGATCTATAGTTTCATGTCATCGTTTAGAAAATGGATGTTGTGTATGAGTGAGTTTTTTAACGAAGATAAGGTATCTGCAAGAATATCAGCATCAATGTTAGGGTCAGCACAATACAAATTATATGTGCGACACAACCTTGTGATGGGAGAAAAGCAACCGACATTATTAGTGTGCTGGCTTATTCTAAAGAACTCCTTTAGAATAAGCCAGCACACTAATAATGTTTAATAATAATGTTTCTTATACGGGGTTTAACATGCAAATTTATATCAGATGGAGAGAGAATCAATAACTCCGCTGAGAATCTTGTGTAGCACAACGAGATCGGATATTTTCCGTCGGGACTCAAGTTTGTGCATCTTGAAAAAGGCAAGTCGATCTTCGTAGCTGTGAAGGTTGTTATGTTGGCCAGCTTTGTATGACAATATGTTTTTTTATACGGATCAAGTTTGCTTCATTATCTAATCTAGAATCCGTACTTAGATAATTAAGAATTTTTGTAAAAAAATGCCGAAGTATGCAATTGCAGTGAACTTTCAGCAAGCAATCGGCTATCGTTCTCCCCTTTTTCCATTCAGAAAATGTTTTCTGGATTTGGAATCTGTATGTTAAAAAATAAGCAAATTATTTCTTGATTCAAAACCTGCAATAAGAAAGGAGAATCGTTGTCAATTACCGACTTTATCTCCGCCCTGCTGAAAAATAAATTTCAAAATGCCGTTCAATGCGCACGATCTTGGGAAATGATGTCATGAACGAGATTATTCACCTCTCTTTCGTCTACAGATATGAACTTTGAACTTTAAATACACGTGGTTTTTAATAAAAAGCTTTCATATATCTCTTACCGCTTTAGTCTATGTAATAATAACAAATTTTAAACACGGAATTTGATTCAGAATATTTTGAGCGTTGTAACGATATTGGCCTATTCAAATAGACATTGCTGAAAAATTATACGAAAATATCTATCTGCCGGATAAGTAGGTGCGGGCGAGCGTTATTATTTCTGCACGCGGGCGTGTAAAGCGGGCTTTATGTTATATGATTCTGATGAAGCGAGCCAATCAGGAACGTGGATCCGCGGAACGAATTCGGCGAATCAGAGGCTTTCTGAGTTAGACTTTACCTTTACACGTCGGTTGGAGTCAAAAATGGCGAGAAATATAGACTATATAAGCCATACAAATTCGAGGATCTGGGCTTCT
The DNA here is from genome assembly GCA_016648135.1 of Agrypnia vestita. Lineage (NCBI taxonomy): Eukaryota > Metazoa > Arthropoda > Insecta > Trichoptera > Phryganeidae > Agrypnia > Agrypnia vestita. The sequence goes on along the minus strand of JADDOH010020255.1, from coordinate 7,291 downwards.
TTCTTCAGCATCAACGTTGGCCGGAGGCTCTTGTGGAGAGAGGACCGAGATACCATCAGTGAGTCACAGAGGCAGCAACACTCGACGATACAGCTAAGCATTTTCAATATTATTTATTTCTATTGCCTTTTTCGTGTATTCAATTTAGAACTTTCTGGATCGTAACAATTATAGATACATGTTGTGGATTGTTTTGTTACGTATTTTGGGCCTAGGGATAATTATTACTATACGCGCTTCAGATTCAATATACAAGAAATCGTAATATGGCGACTGTGATAGTTATTCAAATTATTGCATAACGCTTATGAAATATATAATTCTGTCGCTGTTCATATGAAAAATCACTTAAATTTGATATTCATATATTACCAAAGATATAAAGGCTTTAAAATGGAATACTTTACTGACGAAGGGTGTTTCGTGTTTGTTTGTGGGATTTAAAATTTCAGAATAATTATGTATATTCAATGTCGCGAGGTTCGGAATGTGCGAGAGGTTCTTCAGGGCGGATGTATTCTTATGCTAACGAATGCTTTGTTATCTATACTGGCGATTGAATACGCGGATTTCTATATGATTTGTGTAGATCGTGCGAGGAGTTTCTTACTAATAATATATTTTAAAAATGCTTCTGGATTTTATATTTGTTTTATTAAAACATGATTGTGTGGTTTATTTGAACTCGTTACATGCTTTTATTGCGTCATTGGGCAACCGTTCTAAACACAATTTGTTCCTATCAAGTTCTTATAAAACGTATTTCGAATTGCACATGTTGTATAGAGATAGTTAATTTAGATGCGGCCGGTCTTCAGCTGGGGAACACATTTATGTTTTCTATTGCGGTTAATTATTTTATTATCGGCCTGTATTCGAAGGAGCTGTGCGTAGTCAATGTCGCGATTGCTGCCTGATCTTGTTTCAATTAGTACGAGAATTTAATTATGTGTTTTGATATCACGATTGTAGGCGTGATATAGGTTCAAATCGTACGAGGAATTTCCTACAAACAATATATTTTAAAAATGCATCTGGATTTTATATTTATTTTATTAAAACATGAATGTGTGGTTTATTTGAACTCGTTACATGTTTGTATTGCGTATCATTAGGCAATCGTTGAAAACACGATTTGTTCCTATCAAGTTCTTATAAAGACGTGTTTCGAATTGTATATATTCCTTAATTGCGATAGTTATTCATATGACATTGTTTTTATTCATTCAATATTAGATATTTGAAATGTTTTTTTTACAACATATTCCATTATTGTGGGTCGTTTGCGGTTAGATCAGGGGTAGTTAACCTTCGGTCTTCCGTAGCCGTGATAGTTTTTCATATGACATTGTTTATTCATTCAATATTAGATATTTGAAATGTTTTCTAGAACATTATTCACTATTGTGGGCAGTTCGCGGTGTGTTCAGGGGTGGTTAACCTTCGGCCATCCGTAATCGCGATAGTTATTCATATGACATTGTTTTACTCATTCAATATTAGATATTTGAAATGTTTCTACAACATTTGCCATTATTGTGGGCAGTTCGCGGTTTGTTCAGGGGTAGTTAACCTTCGGTCTTCCGTGATCACGTTATTTACTTATATGACAGATTGTTTTGCTTTGTTCGTTTAATATAAGTAATGTCATATTTTTATGAGTTACCGTAATTATTTATCTATATGATTTTATTATTGAGAGTGATGCAACGAATACTACTTTCATGAATACGAATATCAGGCCTACTATTCGGTGAATACGAATGCGAATATTTCCACCAAGGTGGGGGAACTTGAACATACTTGTAAATATAATAACCTTGATGCAACGAATACTACCTTCATGAATACGAATATCAGGCCTACTATTCGGTGAATACGAATGCGAATATTTCCACCAAGGTGGGGGAACTTGAACATACTTGTAAATATAATAACCTTGATGCAACGAATACTACCTTCATGAATACGAATATCAGGCCTACTATTCGGTGAATACGAATGCGAATATTTCCACCAAGGTGGGGGAGAACGCAAGCATACTTGTAATTGTATTGTTTATGTCTGCTTGTGATATCACTATACGGCGTAGATGAACTAGTTTGAAAGGGCTTATGTTCTGTATGTGCTTGGCGTAGAGGTAATAGTCTTCTTGTTTCTAGGATCTAATACAGGTTTACAGGTGCTGATATTGAAATATATATATATATATACAAGGAAAACACTATTTTGGGAATCACTAACTGGATGACAGATATTGTAGCACACATACACACAAGGAGGACGTTATGTTAAATACATGACTGGAAGGTTGTTATTGGAAAACACAGGCGCAACTAGAGGATATGAACAGTTTACAGAGAACTTCAACTTCTGTTGGGACCTTTTACTATTACTATTCTTTCGCCTTTTTTTCTTAACCGTGGATGAACTAGATTGAGGGGGTTTATGTTGTGCATGTGCTCGGCGTAGAGGGAATAGTTTTCTTGTTTCTAGGATCTAATACAGTTTTACAGGTGCTGATATTGAAATATATATATATATATACAAGGAAAACACTATTTTGGGAATCACTAACTGGATGACAGATATTGTAGCACACATACACACAAGGAGGACGTTATGTTAAATACATGACTGGAAGGTTGTTATTGGAAAACACAGGCGCAACTAGAGGATATGGACAGTTTACAGAGAACTTCAACTTCTGTTGGGACCTTTTACTATTACTATTCTTTCGCCTTTTTTCTTAACCGTGGATGAACTAGATTGAGGGGGTTTATGTTGTGCATGTGCTCGGCGTAGAGGGAATAGTTTTCTTGTTTCTAGGATCTAATACAGTTTTACAGGTGCTGATATTGAAATATATATATATACAAGGAAAACACTATTTTGGGAATCACTAACTGGATGACAGATATTGCAGCACACATACACACAAGGAGGACGTTATGTTAAATACATGACTGGAAAGTTGTTATTGGAAAACACAGGCGCTACTAGAGGATATGGACAGTTTACAGAGAACTTCAACTTCTGTTCGGACCTTTTACTATTACTATTCTTTCGCCTTTTTGCTTAACCGTGGATGAACTAGATTGAAGGGGTTTATGTTCTGTATGTGCTCGGCGTAGAGGGAATAGTTTTCTTGTTTCTAGGATCTAATACAGTTTTACAGGCGCTGATATTAAAATATATATACAAGGGAAATGAAGGGCTACACAGGCGCTGGTAATTGCTCAATTTTGGAGAGGACCCGTTATATGACTTCGGATCTGGATGCCATCTCGGAAGCAGACCAAACTAAGATAAGAACCTTTAATATTATTTATTCCTGATGTTTTCTTATGTGTAACAAATGGAATGTTCGTGCTATATAATTTGTCATTGTCACATGGTCACTATTCATTTCATTACGTGGGTTCAGAGTTCGACGGTAACGGACGCGGAAACAAATTAGTACTGATGTCGGGACGTAACGTCGGGATTATATCTTAATTATCTTTAGGATAGAAGCGAGGTCATTGTACGTGCATTCTGCATTTCAAACGTCTTACTAACATATATAAATACATATTATTGCGTTTTACTAATTGAATATGATCGCGGAAAATAGGTATTTCGCCCGGTTGTGCAATATTAACTTCCTTCGTAGCATAATGAGATCTTATTACCGGCGCTAGACTCTTAAGGTTAGGCACGCGGGGATTATAAATGGGATAATGAACGAGAACCGAATGGGGAAGTTCGTCTCTTCATGGCGAGGAGTCGTACGTCTTTCACGCCCCGTGATCTTGGGAGGCAGGATTTCGATTGTGGAAAAAGATGAAGTTGGATCTACTCGCGTGGCAAGACAGGGTCGAATGTCGGAGCGCGCGTTCTCGGCTATGGAGTCTGATTAGATTGGGGGAGACACCTTAGGTCAGGGACTAGGTAGGGCCATCTTAACTGTATCTACCCGGTTGTGACTGGGTTTTAAAGCCAAGAATTACAGGATGGTCTGAAGGTCTTGATGCGGTGACCCCTCTAACATCTAAGGGGAAGAACCTCTCACGTCTTTTCAGTCCCCTTGGTGCGACGAGCTCGGGCTCTGGTTATGAATGTATGTGAATGTAATAACTCCGTACTCAAGGACGAGATAGGACGTTCCTCATGAACGAGAAATTATAAGATGCAGGTAGCAGTTCGACAATCAATACTTATGCTCGGGACCGCTTTAATGAACGAGATCTGTCAGCAGTTTAACAATCAACTTTATGATCGGGACCGCATTCAGGAGCACGATGGCATTACTAACATCATCATTCTCATCATTCACCACCTTTTCTAACTTGCTGTATACAGAGACCTTCGGGGTTCTCCCTTCCCGGCCAGCGAGAAACATATCAGGAACTTCACAATCAACTGTAATAATCATGCTGTTTTACCATCATTTAATATCTCTAGTCAATAAGACTACACCGTGGGATCAATCACATCAACTATATTTGGCGATGCTAACATGGCTCTGACTGACGCGCTCAAGGGAGAGTCTTTTCCAGTCACCCAGTTAGTTCATTCAGCCCTTTAATCAGCAGTAAACATCATAATAATCCGGCTCATGTAGTCGCAACGTGGGATCCTCATCATAATACACCAGTCAATTTGACTGCCCCGCGGGATAATATACAAACCTTAATATCAGACGCGGGATTTCTTCCTGATATGCCGTCTTTAGCGTATGCCGTTAACTTGGCAACGATTGTATTGTTTTATATTACAGTATTTTGGCCCCGATGGTATTATAGTTATGGCGGTTCAATGTAAGGGAGTTTTGCTACTAGCGTTTATTCCTAGGCTACGCCGCATATAATTGGCTTTTAGGCCAACTCCGGACGTGGACGATATCGGCTATCTCTCATATAGGCGAAACTGTAGAATTCTAGAGCGGTTTCTAGAAGGACGAGTACGGATTAGTTACGTGCGTTTGTTATTTCCATAGTTAGGTAAGAATTCGATCTATATTAGTCTAGTCGCGTTAATAAGAATACGAATCTCACCACATATCAAAAGAATTTTGGATAGCTACGGACACAACGGAGGAGGAATTTTCCTAACCACTAGATAGATCACGACTGGCCAATTTTGAAAATATAAATTCTTAAAAAGAAAAAAAAAAGAAAATATTAGCTTTCATGTAAATATACGTCCGAAGTTCTAAGTTCGACTTAAGTTTTCATCTAGTAGCTTAAAGCATAAAGTGTGTGCTTAAAAGTCCCAAAAGCCGTAATAAAGCTAGATGCGGTAGCTTAAAGTCTCAAGCTTTGGGCTTTTCGTAAAACTTATATTATTAAACTTTATAGTTAGGTATTTAGCTTAGGTGTACAGGTAGGTACGTTACAGTACCTGCAAGTCACATTCATTACAACATTCTTAGATCTTTTAGCTGTCTTGATAAACTAGAGACTAGAAGAATAGTGACGGACTTACTCTTTTTACACAAATTAATAAATGGTAAATGGTATTATATAAATGGTATACTAGAATAGCAAACATATACGAGCAACTCGACGTCTTTGCCAACAACTTAATAATATTTAAATATATTTAACTATAACTGGTTGCGGATATTTTATACGAACCGTATGTTTTTCCGAGAAACGATTCTCGTCGTTTCGTTGAATTCTTATTTAACGTCATTAGGAGGACGACTGGACGTTCCGGAAGACACACACCAACTGTTCCGGATTCGACGAAGCCAGGAGAATCTCGATTGAAGCGGCACCCGACTTACCAGGAAACCGCAAGTACAATTGAACGTAGTTATGCAGAAAAGCGCCAGCCACAAAAAACTCAAACTGAGATAGAAGCACTTTTGTCTAAAAATGGAATAATCAAATCCACACAAAACCTAGAATGTTCCTTACTTCAAAAAAATATAAATAATATATAAATGCCAATTTCTAATAACTGTAAAGTGGATTTAAGTATGGATTTCTAGAAATATTAGTGTTTTTTCAACTGTCTGATCGTACTATCTGAATTATGCATTCTGCAGAAAACGGCCAGAGCCACAAAAAAACTCAAACTGAGATAAATCCACTTTTGTCCAAAAATGAAATAATCAAATATACACAAAAACTAGAAAGATTTTTGCCTCAAAAAATTATAAATAATATATAAATGCCAATTTCTAATAACTGTAAAGTGGATTTAAGTGTGGCGTGGGCGCTTTCTGCAGATTTTAAAATGTTGTTTTCGCGATCCGTAAATATTTCATAAGGCGATTACTGTGAATTTTTGTATGAAAGCAGCTTGGTTGGTTTTAGTAGAATATAGAATTGACATTAGTCTGTCCGATGACATCAATATCTAATTTTTACCAAAATTGTGGCCTGGCGCTTTTCTGCATAACTACGTTCAATTTATCCACTGTGTCGTAGTTAGCTTTGTCCCAGTGTATCTCGGGTGTCATTTACTGTCAATCATTAATCGGTGGCGATTGGAAAGGAAAATCTTTCTTTCTAATATCCGACCCGCGTGCGATGGTGGCGAGACGTTCGTCATCGCACATTTCTGGTTCACGGTGGAGTGTTCACACCACACTAAAGTGCGTATAATTTACGCCCTCGGAAGCTGTAATCAGTCCGCCCTCTACCTCTGTGGGTAAAGATCGTCCTCCTGATTACGTTGAATAAGAATTCAACGAAACGTCGAGAATCGTTTCTTGGAAAAACATACGGTTCGTATAAAATATCCGCAACCAGTTACAGTTAAATATATCTAACGACCATAATAATAACCTTAACTGTTTAATTCAAAAATATTTTAAAAGGTCTATTAAAAATTATAAGTATTTATCAAATTGGACTTCAATAATTGATTTGTATTTATTTTGATTGTTAGTTGAATGAGATAACTAATTGTTATGTAACATTTTTATTATATTATGACTTTTTAAGCTAGTGCTATTGCTTTTCTTTCTATTTTTTTAAATTTTATTATATTATGTTCTCCTTGTGCTTCTGCTTTGTTATAGACTTGCTTTTTACTTTATATTATATTTATATTTGTATTTAAGGTATTTGATTTCCACTTTATGTCATTATAATTTTTATGTGTTATTATTTTTTTAAAACTATTTATTATATAAATGTACACTTTACCTATTTGTTTGTAAAAACCCTATAGGGCGTCAATAAATAAATTTTAAAAAAATCCTATGGTAGATTTTAATTTATTTCGAGGCGGACTGAAGCCTCTTAGAATCTCCCGCTGTACTCCCTGCCATTTGTGTAATTAATAGTATTCA
>JADDOH010020254.1:0-13522 GCA_016648135.1 Agrypnia vestita | reverse complement strand
ATTTTTTTGCCGACTTGTTTCACTAATATCGTTTATTCTCAGCTCATATATAAGCTAGGGAAATTTTTAATGCATTAAAGTCTTTCTTATGAAATGCAAATTATAAAAGTAAAAATGGCATACAAATCCGTCATTGCTTCTCGAAATCAAATCGGTCACACACACAAATACAGACAGAGGGACTGACACTCGCCGGGGACTTTATTTTACACTGCATATGTGGGGTATAAAAGCAAAGGCAGCAATATCCAAAAAATTAAAAAATAAATGTATTAAGTGCAGACATCAAGGATTACTTATTAAAAATGTTCAATTTTTTTTTTTCAATATTTTATAAAATTTAGTCCCACAAAAAGACTAAAAAGACGTTTGTCTGTAGGTTCATTTTTACAATTGTAAGTTACACTATTACAAAATATTATTCACTTTATAAACATAAGAGATAAAAAAACGGAAAACAATTAAGTACAAAAAACCAACATAAAATAAATTTTCAGTACAAAGTTAAAAATTTTAAGCAAATTAAGAAAAATAAATAAAGAACATTCGAAGTAAAAAAATCCAAACGAATTCAAGATTCTATGTATCCCTTCCAAAATCATGTAACCTATAAATTTACAGCTACGTTACCTATAAAATCTCGAATTCAGTACATTATAAACAAGTAATCCTCGATGACTGAATTTTTTTTTTGATGTTGCTGACTTTGCTTTCATGCCCAACACATGTTTGGATTTTAATACACAAAAATCATGAAATACTCATAAATATTTATTTGTTTACGCATTTAAACCGACAAAATTTTCGGCAATAGGTTAAACTTTTGAATAAGGACTACCCTTAGGAACTTAGTCTACCTGGAGAAGTTTTACCTCTGAATCCAGGAGTGTCTGATTAACCACTTTAACCACATCTCCTCTCCCTGAAACTTGTCCAATTTACTTCACACGCCATCTCGGTTGCCACTCCTGTAATTGAACAGAATCGATTGTGGTGAATTGGAACGAGGTACCATGACGACACGCAGACGAGACGAAATGTGTCCACGTCATCAGAATGTCACAGAAGCTGTGAATGAAAATGGGTAAAAATAAAATAAATACTAAGCAGTTATTTTACTTACACTCACTTACTACACTTAATAATCTGGTTTGTTACGATATGCCTCTTAAAAAAGTAACCATTTTAGTATTAATACTTGATAATAGAAATTAACCATAACAACATTTTTACCTGTTTAAATGAGGACTGAAAAAAATTTTGAAGCCTTTAAAAATAATATTAAAAATAGCCTCGGAGGTAATAGTTTTTTTATTTTATTATGTATATAATCTACATACTTATTACTTTATTTAATTTCATAATTCGTTAGAATATTTCTTTAACTTCTATGTGTTGATGGTGTAACGTTGTCTACGTGTCTTAGAAAATATTTAATATCTACCTTATTTACCAAAACTAAAACGTCACATTTTTTGTAATCATTGAATAGACATTTTCACACCAAAATTAAATAATAATGAATGTATAGATTTTATAATTTAGAAATATACATTCATTACTCTCGTATTTTCGGTCAGTATATTCAATAAAATATATCATACATAACACATTTTATATTCAAATTATAAAACTATATAATAAACACTACACAATGTATTCATAACTTGTGTTTTCCTACTACATGTTTTATAAATATGTATATAATAAATTGTGTCGTCACACAAAATATTGTGTGAAACCGAAAAATATTTTTGTATGCATTTTACAGAATTACTCTCCATTTCACTGATTTAAAGCTGTTTCATTATGAAAACAAAGAATTTTAAAAGAACATCTGACTTTCCAATTATTTTCAGATTGTGCCAATTATTCTTTGTTATAGGATTACTCCACTTGATTAGCGCGGGAAAAATTTGAATGTGAACCGTTTCTGTAAGCTTGATGCACAAAGTGGCTATTGAAGTACTCTTCAAATGAGAACCTCACCAGCGCCATTGAAAAAGCGAGAAAATAGACATTTTCAAAGGAACTTTAGCATGGAATCCACTAAAATTTGGTTACTTCCTTTGCATGGCGAATCAAAGCGGTAATACAAGATATAGAAACACTTTAATAATTTTATAGCAAAACCTTTGGGTTTATTTATTAAATTTCCTGAATTATTGCAAAGTAAAATCATACTTATTTATTAGATTGTAAGAAGTATAATATTTTGTCAAATATCTGATATTTTTTATTCCGAAGAAAAAATAATAAATAGCAATATTGCTACATAAATTATAGTGCATGCCTATATTTTATTTCATTTCATTTCATTCCGATAAATTGGCGTTTAATGGAAAGCATATGTTCAATTGCTTAAAACATGCATTTAAATAAAGGATAATATGAAGTAAGCCTCTCCGCCATTACTCACTTCGCTGGATATATAGAAATACCTATTATGAGATAGATAGCCTTTTTATCAATTTATCACCTTAAATCAAAATTTAATATTTATTTTGAAAGAAAGGATATACAGTAAAAAACAAGAAAAAAAAAAATTTAAAAATTAAAGTATCATGCATGATGCAGGAAAAAATTTGAATTATTTTATTGAATATTTGGACATCATCGTGCAAAAATGATTTAGGTTCTGTTAAGAAGACTAAATGTCAATTTACAATTTTTAATGATAACTTCTTGTCAGTCATTAATTAAAAAAAATATATAACAAAATTTGTATTAACAATATTGATTTTTGATTTGAGATTCATTTCACAAATCTAATTAGTTTTTTTTAAATTAATAATAATAACGGACCACAAAATTAAAGCTAAAACATAAAATATACATTAAGAAAATGGATAAACTCTATTGTTTTTTAAAGACAAAAATCTATTATGACTCGTAAACCACAATTGAATTAATTACACCTCTGTTACCGTGAATACTTTATATTATTGGAAACTTATTATTTTGAAGGTAAGTTTAAAGAACTCGAAACACTCCATTTGTTTTATCTACAATCTGAATAGTAGCTGAATTAGCCACCCAGGTATTTTTTTATTTCCATACGATTGTTGTAAATCTTTCGAATTTTTAAATTCATCAACAAACCACGGATATGTTGACGTTTGGTTGCGCGTAAAAAAACCTTATATTCATTTAAAAGAAAAAAACTGATCACAATATAAATAAACAAAAGATTCCTCTATGTTGATTTTAATATCTTATTAAATTTATTTCATATTATTACATTTGTACATTTACCCAGAAAATAATGTAATTACATTAAATTCGTACAGTACAAAAAATAAAAAACGCGGGAAGCCTTTTGTTCCGGGGCAATCCAGACAATGTTAAAATTCAGGGAGGTGAGTGAATAGCACTAAAAATTTGTAAGTTCGAGTATATCTGAAACTAAACTATTATTTAAATAAAATAAAATATAAGTAACTTTAAATGTTTCCGTTTAATTTTATAAATATATTTAAGTATATTCCTCTCCGCGACTGAAACCAATTGTCTTGTGAAACACCGTAACATTATTATTACATAAAAAAGAGTGAGAACAAATTATATAGCGATGACGCGAAATTATTTCCAATATGTGAACACTGCATCCGTAATATAACAGGTAAATTTTGTTAAAGTTATCGTAGACCGTTGTAGATTACATAGGATCGTACGATAAGTCTCTTCACGCCCTCAAAAGATAAGGTTATACACGGATTCGTAACTGGGGTTCTACAATTAGACAATCACGGGCCACATTTCCGACGTAAATAGGGTAACTAATAGTGCAAAAGTAGGTGAGATTTAGTCCTGTCCGCCTTTCGTTGGACAATTTAAATTCTCTTACTTACTTACTTACCACCACGCCGTTTGCCGTAGGGGTAGGAAGAGAGGATAGAGCGCCAAACTTTTCTGTCCTGACATACAACTCTCGCCTCATCCACATGCATACATCTTCGCATGCAAGCTCTACGGTTGTTGAGGCTTCTAACGGGACCATCTTCCAGTATCTGGTTAATCTGGTCGTGCCACGTCTTCCGCGGTCGCCCTATCTTTCTGGCGCCGTCAACACTTGCATTATATATTTTTCTTACCATTATTTTCTCATTCATTCGCTCAACATGCCCAAACCACCTGAGCGACCCTGTTTTAATTCTATGAATTATGCTGACATTAGCTTTACATTCATTCCTAATATCTTCATTCTTTACTCTATCATAAATGGATTTGCACACATACGTCTAAGGGATCTCATCTCCACTTCATTCAGTCTACTTTCGTTCCTCTTCTGCCTGCTCCAGGCTTCACTTCCATACATTAGTGTCGGTATCAGAACTCTATTATGTACCGCTAGTTTTGCCTCGGTAGTCATATTACTTTTAGAAATTATTGCATTCAAAACACCGTTCACCCTATTCCCCGCAGTCACTCTTCTCTCGATATCTTTCTCAACATTCCCTCTTCTATCGAACATACTTCCCAAGTACACAAACTCATCTACATATTCCAAACATTCATTGCCTACTAGTATTTCACACGTTGTCTTACTTTCCTCCTTTTCGAATACCATCACTTATGACTTATTTAAATTTTGACTTGTTTAAATGTTTAAATTCTCTAAAACTTATAAACATAAATAATCATTATTTTATTATATTAATTATAAAAAAATGGGGCTAGAAACTGATCAAACTTACATTTTTAAATTACAACCTGTCTTTATTTATTTTTAAAAAATTATGTGAATAGTACCTACATTATTAGTGAAATGATTTAATTTTTTTTTTAAATTAATAAAAGAGCGATTGCGAAGAAATATAAAAACTTGATTACATTTCAGAAATTCATTTGAAAAATCCTGGCTTTTTGGATACTTTTTTCCAATATTGATTTGAAAATATTTCACTAATGGAACTTATGAATACAAAATATTATCTGCGTTGTACCAATCAAATTAAATAGATGTTGTAAATGCTGAATAAACTATGAAGCAATATTTGCTCGGCGGGCACTTAAATTGATGAGAAATTTTTCTATACCTTTTTGTCCTTATTCTTTCGAGGAATTTCTTTACTAATCCATATAGAGTATACAAAGTGCGTGCATTAGAGTAGATTGAGAAATCAAAATGGATTATTATCCAAATGTATCACAAAATTTTATCTAATTTATTAGTGATAAATTGAGTATTAAAGTCAGTTACCTTTCTCAATTCATCCAAACCGAAACCAAGGTTTTACTGAGAATATTTAAAAATATGTATTTAAATTAAATTGGTAAACATACACATTGTTACGGTAAAATAATATTTAATGTTGATTGTCACGAGGATTTGAAAACTTAGTAGTAGTAAAGAAAGTATAAATCTTGGATTTGGCCATTATTTTTTTACATTATTTTTACACCAAAATGTTTGTTATATAACGTCAAACTTGACGTTCAATCGAACGTTACTATAAGTATAGCAATTTCAATACAAATTCGACAAAAGAACTATGTTTACCAGATATATGGAGCTTCTTTAGAAAGTACAATGTACATCGCAATAATTATAAAAAACTAACCCATAAAAAACAGGTTTTCATGGGTTACTTTTTTACTTTCTTTCTCATTTACTAGTTGAAACAGGTTTGGCGCTTACCCCACGCGTTGGGCTTGAGTCGGGCGACGCTACGAAAGGGAGTAATAAAAAATTTCTAAAAATCCAATATTATGCTATAATTATAAAATTTTTTTAACGAAAATTTGTTAGATCATTTTCATCGTCGCCACGAAGCCTGCAAAGCCCACGAAGCCTGTGAAGCTGCGTCTGCCTGCAAAGTTTCAGCTCGATTTGATCACGGAAAAACGGGTTAAAAATTGATCCAAAGTTTTTTCGACAGTCAAGCAAGCAGACGCTACGAGTTAAAAGAAAGGAAGTAAAAAGTAATCTATTACAAAATCAGAAGTAAGAAAAAACAAATAATTCCGATGAATTAAATTTCATTTGAATTTCCAAAAATTACGAAATAAAGTTAAATAATTTGTATCATTTCTTTTTGCTCTATGATATTTTTTGGTGGGTTTGAACTCCTTGAAAATTTTCTAAGTTTTAATTTCTATCACACGTTGTTTTTTTTCTATCTCGGATTTATGAGACATCCAAGACATTCCAAGATCCTGTACCCTGTTGTGTTAATAAATGACTGCTTAATGCATTCGTTCCCTCCACTCTCAATTTTATTCATTTTACAAAGTTCAACCATTGAAGTATTGTAATTTAATAAACCTTGAGATTTTCAGCTCACAAAATAATGCATACAGCACGATTCCGTAGTTTCTACTACAAAATGTATTTTTTAAACGGCTCAAAGATATTCCTCAATATTTTTTTAGTATGAATATCAAAAACGCATTTGTAAACACTATGCATCATTATGAAATTGTGTTCTGATTGTTTGCATTATGTGTCTCAACGACAATTATATAACTTTATACACATCGTCAAATTTGACGTTAAGACGTTTGAAGAATATTTTGAAATTTCTAATATTGCTTATAATAAAAATAAATTCCATATATTTTGTTAAGATATGAAAAGTCTTCCAGTTCTCTTCTTTACTTTAAAAAAATACATAAACCATCCAGATATTTAAATACAGTAAGCATTAACACGCTGTGATTCTAATAATAAAGGTTTATGCAAATATACTAGATGTATTAGAGTAGGAGCCAGCGACCACAAGACTTACGTTATAGTATCAAACGTGAAATATTTTCTGTAGATGTACACTGTAGTAGATAAGAAGGTTTGGATATTATGACATTAGAGTTTGGGGGATTTTGGCAGATAAAAGGTACAAAAAAATGTGTAAGTAAAGTTAAAATAAAAGGTATTTGGTAATGTTGTTCAAAATTGGCCCTAATAAAATAAATAAAATTAAGAGCTTCAAAGCATATCTGGCGGAAGAAAAACCCGCGAAAAACGTCTGGCAATCATTAATATGATTATATAGTAGTGCCCCGTTTAACTTATTAAAAAAATTAGGTGTGTTATTTTACGTTTTACGTATACATTTTTTGTACCTGTGTTACCTCCAAATTCGTCAAAATCCTCCGAACTCAAAAGTTATAATATCCAAACTTACTATAGTGACATCTACAGAATTTTTTTTAGGTTTGATACTTTAACGTAAATCTGGCTATCATAAGTCTCCATTCTTCTCGTCGAACCGTCCGGCCATATTAAATTAGAAAGATATTTATACAATAAAGATTATGTAATATAATTTATTTTTGGATATTGTTATTTGAATTCACGTGAAATTGGTGCCGTATACGAGAGAGAACATCCCTGGAAGTGAACGAATATATCTTCGAAAAATCCAGTTTGTAAGAAATAAATAACCAATATCGGCAAAATTTCATGCCTGAGTGGTTGCAGATATGAGCAGATCTCTATCATTAAGTGGACAAAAAAGACGGTTGACGTTTTTCTACACACGTTATAGCCTGAAAAATATAATAATTTTGTCGACGTCCATTACTAAGATTTTTGTATTATTTATGTCCAAAGTTCCTACCAATATAATAATTTTTAACACAATGATTTATACACTACGTTTTATTCCACTAATTTGAGTTATATAAGCCTAAACGCTTTCGATGGACACAACCATCATCTTCAGGGGCAATATTAGAACTAATTGTAAATCAATATGGCCGACAAATAGAAAGTAAAGGGACGATGGACAGGGAGTTCATGATTAACACAATGATTTATAACGTTGTGTATAAATCATTGTGTTAATCATGAACTTCCACTCTGTAAACGAAACAACGCTTAATATATTATAATAATTTTTAGTTTTTTAGATAAAACTCTCCCAAATTCATACTTATAGTAGTGAAAATAAGGTTTCAATCATGGTTCAGTTTGAATTTGTCATGACGATCAAACCAGCCTAAATTACATGTCTGCTTTTTCAAAAGTGTTTTAGTTAGTGTAATGAGACATTTAAAAGAAACAATAATAGGGTATGTTTTTATCATTATAGTCTAGGTCCATTTAAAAATATAGTTTTTTACTGTTATTTTGTAATAGATGTGTATGATATGCGTCTACTCAATTGTGATAGTAGTGAACCTGAGTGGGTGGACGTGGATTCCAGTTACAAAGATCAAAGGTTTGAACCCTGCACCCTATTAACATTTATTATTTGATCCTGTTTACTCACTATAACACAATTCTGTTATTCAAAATACAAAACGTTGAAAGTATGTAATCATATTATCATATCCAATATATGAAATTACATTAGCTGATTGTAATGCCAGAGCGGAGATTTTAAAATGAATGTACTTCTGGTAAAATGCTTCTAAAACACACAAACATGTCTTCAAAATCACTGATTCAGTGTTAAATTAAGTATGTATTTTATTTGTAGAACTGCATATTTATTTACAATGAAATTATATATCAATGCTTAGAACGAGTAAAGAAGTTTGTGTATTTGGGAAGTATGTTTACTAGAGACGGCAAGGCTGAGAATGATATCGAAAGGAGAGTGTCTGCGGGAAACAAAGTGAATGGTGCTCTAAAAGCAATTATGGCCAGTAAAAATCTGTCAAAGTAAGCAAAACTAGCGGTACATGGTGGTTACTGAGTTCTGGTGCCAACTCTGATGCATTGAAGTAATTGGAAGAAGCCTGAAATTAGCAAAAAAAGAACGAAAGTACACTTAACGCTTTAAATGCGGTCGTTTAGAAGCAAGCGTAAAATATCTATGTATGATAGAGTAGAGAATGAACGATTAGAAGAAAATGTTATTCTGGCTGTAGCGCAATATATAGAATAAAGAATGTATCGTTGAAGTAGTTTGGCTATGTAAAACAGATGAGTGAGGAAAGGATGGTAAAGAAAATTTATGTGGAAGTGTTGAAGGCAGCAAAAACAGAGGGCGTTCACGGAAGACTTGGCATGACCATGTAAATCAAATATTGGAGGATAGCTTTCTTAGAAGCTTCAACAACCGAAGAACGTGCACGAGAAAATGTATGAAAGTGGACGAAGCAAAAGTTCTGCACCGAGTCAGAAGAATGTGAAATTCTATCCTCTCTGCTTTTCCTCCTGGAAAACGGCGTGATGGTTAAAAAGTTAGTTAATAAATATAGTTAAGTTCTACGAGCTTAGGTAAAGCGTTATTAATGTAACAGCTGTTTTGGCTGGCTAAGCCATTTTCAAACGCTGGATACACCACACAAAATAGACTTATTTATATGATTTTAGTTATCCCTTCGCTTATGGGTAAATGAATAGGATAATTTCGGTGCCCTGCGCCAGTGACTAGAAGCTTAGGACCACTCAACACACTTCTGGATTATTCCTCCTAATGCTTGCTTATTTTTTTATTGTAACAATATTTATGCAATTACTATCACGTGTCATGCTGCGGGATAAATAAATGATAACGGTGGAAATTAATTAGCTAATTAATTAACTATTCAATGAACAAAGTCACTTTACACTATTAAACTTAACGCTATTCTTTAAATTACAATATTTAGCAATATATCACTCATAAATAAACACTTTATTATTGCTTCAACATGTTATTTAATATCGACTAGAACATTCCATCTAGTTATAATGCTTTAATCGCTCCAATTTATTTCGCCTTTTAGGTAAGAACTTCACACGATTATTCGCTTGATTTATCGCTTCAAAATTTCACAACTGGCCACATTGGGCATCGTCCTGCGCACTTGCGTACTTTGCGGCTGATTTCAACCATCAACGCGACAGCAACAACTCCTGCGCCGCAGCCGGCGCTTGTATTTATATCCGAAAGCTGACACTCTCGTACTTTCTGAATTATTATAGTGTTTGGGAGAAGATTCTCGTGGCTTCTTGGCATTTATAGGTGATTTTCGAATGTTTCAGACGCCTCCCGAAGGCCGTAGATTATTCTAGGCCTTCCTCGATTCTTATATAGTTTTGTGACAAGTGACATCACCAGGGGTTTACAGTGCGTAAATTGTTTTTAGAATCAAGATACAGTACAATAAATTGTTACCTTCGTTTTTATATTAGAAAAACGTGTCGTCATTTTGATATTAGGCTTAAAGAACATATAAGATGCTTAAATGATTCAAATTTTTCCGAATTTTCCGATTGAGAATAACCATAGTTTTGATAAAAATACAGGAGTCAATATTCTTCGCATTGATAGTAAAAGTAGACGTTGAAATAATTTAGAAGCCCTAGAAATTAAGAAATACCTAAATAATAATGAATGTATTAAAAATAATCAAAAAAATCTAACTTACAGTCCTATCTTGAATATTATGTTCTCTTTCACCCTATCATATGTTTCTTTCGCATTCCCCAATATTTATCCCCATTTGGACACTTGACACCAAGGTATTATTGTGCATAATTTGTAAAGTTTAGTTAGCATTAAGTATATATACCCCGACAAAGGAACGTTGTTTCGAAACTGGTTGGTTTTTACTAAAAATTAATTAGTGATAAACTAAGTTAATTCGTTTAATTATATTCATAATGAATAACCAAATAATACTAGCAAAATACAATAGTGTATATTAAGAATTATTTAATCAGATACAAAATACGTAATGTCGTCGAATTTTTTTTTTGCGTAATTAGTGTTACAGTAAGATAAGCTGGAATGTGCGTGGGTCCGAAGATTGCGTGACTGACATAACCAGTTATTTTGGTGGGCATGGTATGGGGAACAGATGTGACTATGTATAACCGGCTTTATAAATGAAATATATACCAAGTGCGGTTGTTCTTTTAAGTACCCAAGTAACCGATGATTTGGTTTTTCATTGAATGTTCTGAACTACGAAAATTATAGTGGCTGCAAAAGGTTAATGTTGTTAAAAAATATAATCTATATACGAACAACAAATCGGTTAAATGATACACGTTTTTGAAAAAAATATATAAACGAATTTCATGCAAGATTAATGTATTAAAATGATTTAATTCCCTATATATAACTATGTATACAAAATATGCAAAATCGGTATAATAGTTTCAAAATAACGCCGAAGTCGGCGTAGTAGGGTATGAACTCTGCCCTTTTACGTATTTATTTTTGGTAAGAAAGCATATAAGGATTAATACCATTAAAGTTTGTTGACGCGAAATGTCTTCGTTGTATATTGTAGGCTGTGATCTCCTTAGGAATTAGGAAATGACTAGCGAGACGAAAATGTAAATATAAACAATAAATTAATATAAATAGCAGGAGTCACATTGATGAACAGAGTGAGAAGTGCCAGTATAAGGCACACGCTCGGCATGAAACCCCTACTCCTACACATAGAAAAATCACAATTGAGGTGACTTGGACACGTGCTAAGAATGCCAGAGGAAAGAATACCAAGAATCCTCCTGGCAATCCCGGAAGGAAGATGGTTGGTGGGTCACCCCAGATTAAGCTGTATGAAAACGTGTAAAAAAATGGGTCTAGACTAGTTGACTCATGTAGAAGCAACGTAAGACAGGGGAACATGGAAACATCTTGTTAAGTGTTTGGACCCCCGACCCTGCTAGGACAAGGGAGTGAAGATGAATAAAATAAATATATATTTTTTAAATTTTATATTATTATCATTAAACTAGTCGTTCACCCATGAAAAATCACCGGACGTAATAATTGCAGAATTTTGAAGCTGAAAATTCAGGAATTTTTGTTTGTTTTTTAAATTAACTATTTACTCTAACCTAAAACTAAATAGAATAAAATAATATGATTATAAAATGTCGATACCGTGTAATTTGGATGCTTACGTGTAGATTGAGTCGCGCGCTGAGTACATGTTATAATCTACATAATTATGTAAAATTATAATTTCATCAAGATACGGATATTACGGACGGATAGGCAAACAACAAAATTATTATATTAATATCAATCTGACTTTTTATATCTTCCAACTAAATTATTACGCCTTTGCCTTCCGGATCACGTTTTATTAATATAAGTTTTCATAAAAACACGGCGGTATTGTAATAACTATTGTATTTCCACCAATATGCCTTTTTTCATATCTAAGTGTATAATAAAATTGTACTGTATTAAAAAAACACTTGCTTGCTTCATTTTTTAAATAATTTCCTATTTCTCTTTACAGGTGAGTCGAGTCTAATTCATAGAGTGGCTTGACGTACACGTGCCTTTCACAATGTGAGTTTGAGTAAAGTATTTTTTCCATGTGTACTTTATAATATTTCAAATGAATGGAATTCAGATCACAATACAGAAACTACCAATCTTGTCCACACATACACACAGTGGCAAGAATGCCACGTTAGCAGATTGAGACACGAGCAAGCCGCACAAGCGGCCTACATGTCATTTCACCACCAGCATTTCCGATGATTTCTCTGCACACACACACACAGCCGCACTTCAGGAAACTCCTCTATTCGTAAATCACATAAAAAGCATGTGGGCATGTCAGTCTTTCATCGATCTCCGGCGTTAGGCTGGAGGCTATCGTCTTTCGAGTATCTATCATTGTCTTTGTAATCGTACTCATGTATAACTTGTACTTGTTTTATCGAGATAATAAAATCATCAAACATTCTAACGCCTTTGGAGCTTTCCCGTCACATGAGGGTGGTGACCTAAAAGCAGTTACCCCAAAGCACCTCCACCCCCAAAAATACAATAATTAATTTTGCGATACATCACATGAGATGTAAATAATGTTAGTATATTTGTCAGATTATTTTTGTTCATTTACAAAATATTTTATTAATTTTTGACATTTAATTCTGTTACGTATGCCAGGGTCTGCTTGTAACTATAAATATTACTTTTTTAAGATACGCAGTTTTAACGTTAAGTGGACGTATAACGAGTCATAAATCTTTGTCGAATTTAGAAAAATATCGTACACAATTTATAAAAATAGATTTAATATCAAAATAGTGAGCGAACAATAAAATTATTTCAGCAAGGAAAATTTAAGCGCGCCATTTTATGTATGGTCTGAAAAAATCTTTGCCTATATTCTGGATTTAACTCAAGTCGTGAAGTATCATTTATTTATCTCCAAAAAAAGCGGAAAATTCATTTGATAAAAAACATAAAATTGTTTCTGCAGAATAAAGGGTTGTGCTTTTATTATGTAGCATAGTGTTTTCGTCTTTCACATAAAAGATTTTTTATACCGTAGTTCCTTATATGTATTTTTGTTTGTTTTTTCGTTTACCTATAAAATGTTAAATAATTATTTTAGCTCAGTTTTCATTCGACAAAACAAATATTTTAAGCGTCGCAAACTAAGTTAACTTATATGAAAATCGCCCTTTTACATATATCTTTGTTCCCAGTAATTTTAGACATTATTAATTAATGTGCCTATGCTTTGTAATATGAAATATGAAATCCGCATAGCAAACAGACAGGCTAAATGTCAGTAAAGGTTACGGAAAGTAAATATATGAACTTTGTTTGAAAATTTTAATGATGTTCCCAGATATAAAATAAATATATATATA
>JADDOH010020253.1:0-17026 GCA_016648135.1 Agrypnia vestita | reverse complement strand
CGGTATCGTTGAGATTCCATGCGTCACGTTGCACTTCTGCGATATCGACAAAAAATGTCAACATTTTTCGTTGTTTTAGTGAGAAAATTAGCGTTGAATCGCGATGAATCTCAACGATATTTTTCGGTATCGTTGATATTCCATGCGTCACGTTGCACTTCTGCGATATCGACAAAAAATGTCAACATTTTTCGTTGTTTTAGTGAGAAAATTAGCGTTGAATCGCGATGAATCTCAACGATATTTTTCGGTATCGTTGAGATTCCATGCGTCACGTTGCACTTCTGCGATATCGACAAAAAATGTCAACATTTTTCGTTGTTTTAGTGAGAAAATTAGCGTTGAATCGCGATGAATCTCAACGATATTTTTCGGTATCGTTGAGATTCCATGCGTCACGTTGCACTTCTGCGATATCGACAAAAAATGTCAACATTTTTCGTTGTTTTAATGAGAAAATTAGCGTTATGTATTTTTCACAAACTTGAAGATTTTGACCAAACGTAATAAAATTTACTGGTTATTCTGAAGGCAATCATCATCATCATCAGTGGTTCCACAGCCCATTGTGGGTCTTGGCCTCCTCCAACATTCCTCTCCATTTTCCCCTATCCTGAAATGTACTCCTCCAATCCCTGATGCTATATACTTATAACCTGAAGCAAAAAATCTACGATTCGGAGCTGCTGCTGATCGCCAACACTCGATAACGATATATATGTAGAAGCATTACAAGAAGATGAAATCTGGTCATGCAGGGGGAGATAGAAGCCAGCGTAGGCGTAGATGGAAGAGGGATCATCTTGGCTACGTAACCTCAGAAAGTAACTAAATGTCAAAAACATAGGGGTTGATCTTATACATCTATGTATATGCCTTCGATAGAAGACGGCACGCGAAGAAGAAGAAGCATGAAAATTTCTTCAATATGAGCAAAATGATTTTGTGGTGAAATTATTAATTAGTAGGTACAATTAATAAAAATGAACTTTGTTTTCACCACTAATTTTTTGAAAATACCAACATGTGTCAGGGCCAATGGTCCTTTCATTAGAATTATATATTTAATAACAAATTGAATATTTTAAATAAACAGGTCCTTTTTATAATTAGTTATCATTTAAATTTGTTTTCATATTAGTACTCGATTATTTATTCATCTCCTATATATTTATTTTTTTTGGTTATTGTTTGATAGTATTTTCAACAATCTCCTTTCCTATATATTTATTTTTATTTGGTTATTGTTTGATAGTATTTTCAACAAATAACTGGTGAAAATTATTAATTAAAGAATGAAAATTTGCCAACTACATTTATTTAAAAATATTTACTGAAACACAACTGTATCTGTTAATTACTTTCTTTTAACCGCTTTGGAAAAACACTGGAGATAATAGAAGTAATAATAAATATGTTTTTATGCAAATACGTGCGTATTTACGCTAATAATGATAATTTGTTCCTCGAATATAAATAAATGATTACTGTAATTAGACTAGATTGCATGGGAGCAATAAATGATTCTAAAATGTGAATTAAATGTGAGTTGTGTTTCTCCCAGTGGCGCAACTACGGTAATGGAGCCAAAGTCATGCATTAGGGCCACATAAGACATGAGAAAAAAATAAAAATGTTGGTATATAAAATTTTGCGATTATCGATGCTTTTTCATGTTAATGTCAATCAATAACTTTTACATATGAGAAAAGTGGATGGAAGTCTCTTATACGATGGCTCAGGGCTTACAACCTGTACGAGCTGGCTTAAGTGATCACTCTAAACAATGCAACGTTCACAAATTCCATCGTAAGAACATCCACACATTATAATTTTTTTTAATGTTCTATAGGTATATGTATATGTTCGAATCAAGAAAAAATCATATATTAATGTCTCAGCTGGAGACATCTGTTAATTTTTCCTCATTAACAAGCATATACAGCTTTCTTAGTAATTGTACCTCTATATTTTATTTTTTAAAGTGGAGTTTTTATTAGCAATATTCCTTTAAACGTATATGTGATATCATTTTTAGCAGATATTAAACATATCTACTAGAATACGCCTGAAAATTAATATAATAAATTTTAACTCGTATCATGTTCCGTCATTTGATTTTAAACAATATTTTTATATGAAAGCATGTTCTAAGAACACGGTTACTGGATTTTGTCCATTTATTAATTTAAACTTAATTAATTAATCATTCCTCTGGAGACAAAATCCATTAACTGTGTTCTTAGAACATAATTTCATATAAAAATATTGTTTAGTAATTTTTAATTAGAATCATACATTTTATAAAATAATTTCTCACTATTTGGCTCTACAGCCCCTGGCGGATCACGGACTCCTCAAAAGAAAGTCTTCGGCCTTGCTCCAGCTGTCTCCAGTTGTGGATCTCCAGAGCAGTATGTCTTTGGATAAAGTATCACTCCATCTCTATTTTGGCCTCCCTGAGCTCCTTCCCTATATTGGCTTGGTATTCAGCAGGGACTTCGGTATTCTTTATTCAGTCATTCTTCCCACATGACCCAGCAACCTATATCGTCCCGATTTAAAAAATTGTGACTCTTAGCATTGTTGTAGCGTCTGCGCCAAAGCCCGTTATCTAGAACCAGTCCAAAGATAGTTAGAAGAGTTTTTGTTTCAAAAACGTCCAGTGTTCGCTCATTCTTCTTAGACAGCATCCATGTCTCAGCTGCGTATGAGCTGGTCTGATGAGCGTTTTGTAAACGATATTTTAGTGTTTCTGGACCGTATCCTAGATTTTATCTGATTTCTGAGGTGACAATAAGAGCAATTCGCGATCATTTGCGCCTATGGATCTGTAGAGACTATTCCACCAGACAGATAGCCGCAAATCTAGACGGCACATACGACGTACCTACATGCCAGGGGGAGTGATGACACGTGCCCGAGAAACATGCGCCAACATCCAGGCATCCGGCCGGGGCCGGACAATGCAGGTCAACGTCAGAAGAATTCGCTAACGCATCAAAGTACGACAGCCGCGGATCGTGGATCATGACCACGCAGCAAACCGAGAGCATCGTATTCCGCGGGAGTCAGCGGAATTGCAGCGGCACGATGCAAGAAAACCGCGCAATTCCGTTGGCAAAGCGACTATAAGAAGGAGGAAGCACCACACACATCATCTCACTCCTTCGGGACTCTCCGATACTGCGGAAGCTCTACCCGATCGAAGCCTCACTTCTTGGGAAGCTATTTATCGAGCGGAAGCTCTCGCGATTTTATTCTTTATTTACTTTACACCTTTATTATCATCATTGTTACTTTGTTTTGACTACATTTGAATAAATACTGTCAAACCATCGCGACTTTCATCTCATCAGCGACAGCAGAGATCTCCGACTCTTCAAACGGAGTGGTGACCCTAGAGTTAATCTATCCATCTTCACGGAAGACATACCCAAGGCAGTGGCCTTTCACACCACCACAGATCTTTGCTGTAGTTTTATTCTTATCTGTTATCAGAGCCGCTACACATTTTTTTATAACTCACTGGACTGGAAGCAAAGGAAATCAGGACGTGTCCGAAGGCGATGACCAACAACAAAGGAGGGTGTTAACAGGCGACGCTGCGATGGGTTCATTCGAGTTTCCATCATC
Organism: Agrypnia vestita; assembly: GCA_016648135.1. Classification (NCBI taxonomy): domain Eukaryota; kingdom Metazoa; phylum Arthropoda; class Insecta; order Trichoptera; family Phryganeidae; genus Agrypnia; species Agrypnia vestita. Next base: position 13,390 of record JADDOH010020253.1, on the reverse strand, counting down.
GGTTCGGGTGGACCTCCGTCGTGCACACACTTTCCATGATTGAGTTCATTGTGTAATAATATTTGTTTACTTTAATTTGATCTCGGAGCTTCTCTCTGGTAAGAAATAAATACCTATAAACAGTCATTCTTTTATTCCACGGCCTAAAACCTTTCATTTCAAACAAGATCATTGATATCCATTATCCATCCATCCAACAAAAAGGTTTTTTCTTATTATCTGAACTTGAGAAAAATGTTAAAAAACACAGCTTAATACAGACAAAATCTATCTACTTAATTAGAATAAATATGCTGGAAGGGATTTTATGCAGGATGTTTTCGCAAAAAAGTATCCTTTAATTTTTTTAATGAACGATATGTTTGTAAAAATCCCAAAGTCGTCAATAAAATTAAACTTTATTTAATGTACTAGCTGTAACCCATCGAAAATGACGATACTTTGACATGTCGGTTAAGAAAGAATAAGTACTTATTTATTTATTTATAAAAAAAAGAAATAAATGGCGAAAAAACGAAAGAGAAAAGTTGAAAAAAAAGAAAAAGAAAGAAATTTTTTTATAAAAGAAGTTAGGGACAGATAGAAAACGAAATTGTTATTATTGGGATAAAGTATTGTATAATAATCAGTATCAGAATCACGTTAAGTGTACATCTTCACAGACAATCTCATCATCTTCCCCACATTTTTACCACCGTGTTAAAGAAATAGATTTGGGGAAAGCCGTTTTTCATTGCAAACAACACTTATGATGGGAAAGGTATAAAAAATGGATAAAAATATCATCGACTTCCATTTTTAGGGCGGATAAGTGATGAAGATAGGAGAGAAGATGGCTCTTGGGAATCGGAATGTTATTAATGTTGTGTGCTTTCTTTTCGATCATTCTGTTTGGGTTCGGACGATAGTTGTTGTAAAAATAATATCATTTTCTTACCTCGCCTTGGTTGCATTCGATTGCCATTTTTTAACATTGTTTTCTCGTTATTCTTACAAAATTCTATCTTTGCGTTTAACGCTTTCCTTTTAAAGATAATTTTATTTGAGTTGTATTAAGACTAATGAATTTTTCATATTAGATATAAGTTACTGTAATGATAGTTCAACCTTTTGCCAAAAATAAGTCGGAAGTATTAAAAAAAAAGCAAACTTTAATATTGCATGTCTCCATAACTATCGATATTAGGTAATGGTTAAAAATGTCCTTAGATTTTCACGGCCGCTCCACGAATCTTCTGTGTATAGTTTTCTGTCGTGTATATGTGACCTCTCTGGCCAAGGGTCCATCATCAGGGCTGATGCGATGAGTGTATGTTGAAGTGTAAGTTAAGTATTGCCTTACGATACCGCACCGAAGTCAGGGTGTCTCCAAGTTTGTGTTATGTTAAGTACTGGATTGCAGTACCGTGTCGAAAAGCAGGGTGTGTGTGTCTTGATGTAGTGTGTTGTGTATCTACTAACGGATGTCGGACTGTGCGGATCGTCGATTTGATTTATTCTGCAGCGCTGGATACTACGATGTTTTTAACTTAAGACCGTCATCCCTATTAATGTTTACCGGGTGCTTGTATATTTCAATTGCTTTTTTGACCAGGCGCGTGTGATGACTTTTGGGCTTTCCTAAGATTTTCGGCTCAAATGAAAAATGGTGGCCCGTATCTAGAAAGTGCTCAGCTAATGACGATTTTTCCGGGTGACCGAGTTTGCATGCTCTTTTATGCTCATCAACCCTCTTTGAAATCGTGCGTGCTGTTTGTCTCATATACACTTTGTCGCAATTTTGACAATCGAGCCTATAAACACCGTCGGTCTCAAGGAGATCCCGATCCTTCGCTGGTCTTAAGAGGTCCTTAAGCATGTTGTTTGTGCCGAACACTGTTTTAATCTTCCGTTTCTTGAGCGCTTTGGCAATCCTGTCTGTTACATTATGGATATAAGGCAAGAAGCAATCCCTTTGATCTCAGCTTCTGTGTTTTTCTCGAAGCTGCTAGATTTGGCTCTTATGATGTGCCGTATCTGCCGTCTTTGGTATCCATTGATTTCTAGCGCGTCGCTCAGTGTACGAATCTCCTCCTGCAGATGTTCTTCTTGGCGTATTCTTTTAGCTCTCGTAGCTAAAGTATTAATTAAACCTCTCTTCTGCGCTGGGTGGTGGTGGGAATCTGCATGCAAGTAGCGGTTCGTATGGATGGGCTTCCTGAAGACTATGCCCGAGACTACCATCTGGGTTCCTTTTCACTTCTACATTCAGAAATGGTAGTTTATTTTCTTTTTCTATCTCCATGGCGAATTTTAATTTCTTGTGCAGCGTGTTGAGGTGTTCGAGAAAGTCCTGTTGTTTTTCTTTCCCGTACGGCCAGAAAGAAAAACTACAGGACTTTCTCGTTTATATTACGAATAGTTTGTTGGCGCAGTGGTCATGACGCTCGCCCAGTGATCTGATGGCCAGTGACTAAGTCCCATTCCAGGACATTAGCGAATTAGTCCTATTTTCATAGCACAGGTTTTTGGCTTTGGTTTTAAAATAGTAAGAATATTGATGCGACACGTATTCCATGTTCGCATATCTATTTAAAAGAAAATATATCAATTCAATAGTTAAGCATCAACCCAATAATAACAAAGGACAGAGAAAATAGGGGGGATCGGTAAGAAGGAATTTATCCAAAGGTAGATAGAAAACGGCTTATAATAATGTTGATGATAGTTATGAGATTACTAGCTGTAACCCATCAAAAATGACGGGAATTTCACATGTCGGTTCCTAAAGAATAAGTATATATTTATTTATTTATATAAAAAAAATTACAAAAGAAGTTACGGACAGACAGACAGACGTACAATGAAATTATTATTAATATTTTGGTAAATATGTATGCATTAAATAATCGAGAAACATCTAAGACTTTAATAATAATCATAATAATGTTTATTCCAGCATAACCAGGCTGTGAGTGCAAGACCTGGTCCGCTATATAAATTACAAGTTATATAAGTTAAAGTGAAGCATAATATATATAGAGAGAGAAAAAATAAAAAAATTGCTATAACTGATTAAAAATAATAATATAAGCTACAAAAATACAAGCAATTTCAAAGTTCTAAAATAATAAGAATATTCAAAAAGAATTTAATTAATACAATTATTTCTGCGCATATACTGGGTTATTTAGAAAACATTAATAACTATATTCCTGCCTTGATTATGAGTCGAAAATGTGTAAGCAACCGTGACCTAATATCAATAGTTATGGAGATATGTAGGAGACAACAAAGTTTGCATTTTTTTCAATATTTCTGACATAATTTTTGTAAGATATTGGACTTTCATTACAGTAACTTAAATCAATTACGAAAAATTCATTCGTTTCAATTCAAGTTAAATATGAAAAATTAATTCCCTTTAATACAAGTCCAATAAAAAAATAAAAACCTTCGAATTCCCATTGGAAAACATTCCGATTGGAATTTTTTCAGGGTTTTTATGATTTTATTTAACTTGTATTAAAACTAATGAATTTTTCGTAATCGATATGCGTTACTGTAATGATAGTCCAACGTTTTACAAAAAATAGGTAAGAAATATTGAAAAAAATGCAAACTTTGATGTCGCATATCTCCTTAACTATTAATATTAGGTCATAATAGCTTGAACATTTTCGACTCACAATCAAGGAAGGAATATAGCCCTGCGAGGTTATTAATGTTTTCGAAATAACCCTGTATAAGAAATGCTTTAATACTTGTTATATGTAGTACAGCTCGTTACGGCTATGGCAACACATATCTGTAGCTATTCTGCATCCGGTGCCATTCTTTAATCCCGGATCCTTGTATAGAGATTTTAAAAAGTATAAAACTGTTTGTACTCGCACACTTCATTTTCCTTTTCGTTTTCCATATTCATTCAGTCCGAAATACCTCGTCCCCCCAGCCGCGGTGTCTGGTGTCTCGTAAGGCGATACGCTCCTTCGGGGAGCTTCTCGGGCGTCTGGGCGGCAGTGGGAGGGGGCGGGTGGGACGCCCGGCCAATAGGGCGCCGGGACGCCGACGCCGCGACCTTTGACCCCTCCCACCGCACACACACACACGCGAGGGTCACACGCTCGTCACGAAACAGACAGGCTGCTGACGAAGCGAAGGCAGATCTTGGTAAGAGATTTCGAGCTGGAGATGTGGATCAAGAAGTAAATGTGGTTAAGTAGTAAACAGGATAAACTTGAAGAAATTTATGGGCAGTTCCGAAGTAATACTGTTCTCCCAGCGTGGTGTAGTCAGTATTTTGAAATGAATTCTATATTTAACAAGACATTTTGCGCATAAATTGAGATAAAATATATATTTATTTATTTATTTATTATAAATACATATCATGGTACAATATTTCATGAATACAATGATCATTCATACAATAAGATCGTATTACTCTCCATAAAAGAGCTGACGCTCGTGGTAATGGGAGAAGTAAATCGTTACATCATATTATTTTATGAATATTACAATTTTTATAAGTATTAAGAAAATATGTACCCTGTATATATTCAAAATAAAAACCAAAATGAAGGAATGCTAAAATAATTACAAATGGTACAAAACAAGACAATGCGTAATATACTGAAATGCAATAGAAGAACAAAATATCGAATGAACTAAAATTAGAACCAATGAATCAGACATTAAATTATAATGTTTTGGTATTAATATTTTAAAAACATACAGGGATTGTTGCCCAAATACTCTAATAACAGAATAAAACAAAATAAGGATTTTCATTAATTCAATACAATACAGTTTGGTTAATCCGTCATTTTAACCGATTACGCGTGGTATTCTTATTTGAGATTTGTACCTGATTGTATCAATGATTGATAACTGAGATGAAACTGTTATCTAGTACCGATGGTTGTTCATAGAATTGCGAAAAATCAATTGCTAATCATCAATACAGCCAGATACTAATCTTAAATTACGGTTTTTGTGTTACCGGTTAGAATACCATCACTATTACAAGAAGTAGAGAATATCTTATTTATAGGGTGGATATTTTGTTGATTTGAAGCAGCTATAACTCTTGCACGGTATACTCTGGCGTCGTGATGTTTACACGGTTTATTTTGTCAGTAATGTTGAGATCAACGCAACTACTTTCAGCTTGCAGCGTTAATTCTATCATGAGATATTATGCTTTCAATTTTCCACTTATATATCTAACTGTAAAAAATAAGCACGATTTCGTTTCATATTTTAAAAATATAAGGTTTGTTTAAAAAAAATGAAAAGTATAAGACACTATATTGTTTTTTAATAAATGTTTTCTAATCAGAAAAAATATTTTAAAATATGGTGTTTTCAATGAAAAATAGAGAAAAATTATTTATATGCCTTGAAAAATTTGTGATGACTTACTTAATTTGATTAGGATTTTTTGTTTGCCAAGCAAATTTCTGTTTAGCGTATTTTAGTGAAGTATGAGTGAATATGAAATTAATTAATACAAAATACAAATTTTGCGCGACTCAGAATCTGAAAAAGTAGTTTTTGAAATCTTCGACCTTCTGGTCAATATAAAAAAAAACTATGGAATATGTTTTTGAATATGAAACAAAAAATAAGTTGTCCACAATGAGGGATCAGTGATAAATGTTATATCTTTTATTTATTTAAAAATTAACGAAAATGCACTAGAAAAATTTGCTCATATTATTATTGAATCAAATTTGTCTTAAATTTTGATACTTGAGAATATTGCAGTTATACCTACTTATTTACCGTATTAATCAATTCACTACAACAATTTGCAGAAGGCTACATGAAGTGAAATAAAAAAATACTAAATTTGTGTACCTGCAACGAGGGAGCTCATTTCGAACAACTTACCAGTTAAATTATTAAAGTGTAAAAAAATTCTAATTTTAAATAGTTTAAGTATCAATATGTTGCTAGGTAATAATGTATTTGTGTTTTTCGTATTAGAATTGCAGATTAAATAAAATGTTTATTAAAGAGATTTGATCCTGAACATTGATTCTATCGATTACTAGAATAAAATAGCATGTGTTTATTTTTTGAATTTTCAGCTGGTTCGATTCCCGGATGAGGCAAGCGAATTTTAGAAAATCTTTGAATTCAGTATTGTTTCTTTTTAAAAACAAAGGAATGTTTTCCTTAAGTAAAATAATCTATTTTAAGGATTTAAAGTGGTTTCCCTTCATGGACCATTGATTTTTTCCACCCGCGATTATCCGCGAATTTATATCATGATATAAATCACGATAGGTATATATCACGATATTTATGGCTTGATTTTTGTTTTTGATATATATCTAAAAATATTCTGCGGTTAGTAGATGGCGCTAGTTGTATTTTAAAAATACTACAGGTTGTTTTTTATATCTGCGGGCGTTACTAGATGGCGCTAGTTGTATTTTAAAAGTTGCATAAAATAAAATAAAAAAAAATCCTAATTATTTCGACTTTGTATCAATCGATGTGTGCAAAAAAGGAGAAAAAAGTTTGGCTATATATCCAGAAATCCGATTTTTTTATTTTTTAGTATAAAAATCGGATTTTTTCGAACCCTGGTTGGAACACATTCGAAGTCCGCTTATATTTAAAATGATTAAATAACAACTTACAGATGAAACTCACATTACTATATTCTGTTAGTAGTATAAACTTATCGCTCATGATAAAACAATACATCGTAAGCCACTTAATACAGATTTTGCAGGGGAGGCAATAACTGCATAATTCCTAGATTTTTTACAATAAATACCTACGATACGAGGAATTGCTTTAATGGAAGAAGAGACACATATAATAATTTTTAAGGTAAGCTTTTGCCAGATTACATATCCATACATTTTAAAGACAAATACGCAATAAAACTTGATTTTCACAAAAATAGTATGCGAGATATTGCATTACCATGAGCGATATCTTTTTCTTGTGGAAAAATGCGAAAGATTAATATTTAAAAGGGATTGAATAATAAAATATATGTTTTTTAAATCGTCTTTTAGGACTTAATAAAATAAGTTTACATATACATGTAAATAACTCTCTGTTTAACCCATTAAAATTGTGTAGATTTACTACAGAAATCTAGATTCTTTTGCTACCGTATCCACCCGCAGCGAAGGTCTCGTAAGAGACTATTGATTTTCCCGAAGGCCGCCGCTATACCTACCCTCTGAAGGTTCCTGTAGCTCGCAGGAAATAGAGCCTTTTTCACAGTTGGGTCGGAAATCAAATTCTTTACTCAGTTACATTTTTGCAAAGAGAAAATATTATCAGAAAATGTGAATTTCGTGAGTTCTTTTAGAGACAGGTGTTATCAATATAAAATTATTCATATATTTTAGCTACAATGGATAAATAGGATAGGTTTATTTAGTATTGTAAGGGATAGTCCTTTTCATATACCTTGAATTTTGTTCGACAAATGGTCACCCACATATAAATTTAATATAAACAGAATCGAAAACGTTAAAAAAACATTTCTTAAGCATATTAACTACAAATTTAATTTGAATTTTAACTATTTGGACTCAATAAAATTTCATAAATTGGACACTAGAAAACAGGCGAATATTGTCAGATTAATCCTTCCTTTTCCAAATAGTTCATAACCTATTGATTCTCTTGAAATCACCAGCTTGCTATCTTTCCATGTCCCATTTCGACCTACCAGACAGAAGTACCTCTTTTCCCTTCCAACTTATCATACCAATAACAGGAAATCCTCTCCCATCCCACGCATATGCTCAGATTATAATTACCTTTTGAATTCAATAGATATTTTTAATACTAAATATGAATAGTATCGTCATATGGTGAGGCAGATACTAGAAACTCGTCCCCCTCCCTGACCATGTATATTATATACATTACGAACCCTTTTATGATTATGTTAAAGTTAAATTAGGAACAATCGATTAAATGAAACTGTAAAATTGTTTTCTCTGTTATTCACATCAAATTGACTTATCTATAATTAATTATGTCTTATCTGTATCATCCTTTGATTGTGGGAGACATTTAACTATTTTTTCTGTATTTTGTCTTACCAAGCAATAATGTTTCCCTGTTGGATGACCGAATAAAATAAAATATGTGTATGAGTAAAGTCGTTATTGTGATTGTGTGATTGGTAATCGATTGTAACAATGATTGGTAACTGGGAATTAATTTCTAGTAAACCAGTCTTCCAAGCTCATGCAAGCTCTTCCAGCTCGCTCCATTATGAACACTTAGCAATCGATCATCGTTACAATCGAACAAAAATCTCACACCACAGTTAAAATAATGGATTAACCCAACAATAATGCGTAGTCTTTATTACATGACATACAATAAATGTACGCAAGTATTAAGTGAAAAAATTATGTAACACAATATGAACCCATATTCTTAATAAAGAAGATATGAATGACATTTTATATGTTCTTAGGTTTTCACGGCCACTCAGAATCTTCAAGTTTGTGTTTACTGGGGTATTATGCCGTGTTGTTACGACCTTTCGGGCCGACGTTTCGGATCCCACTGCAATGGGATCCGAAACGTCGCGCCCGAAAGGTCGTAACAACACGGCATAATACCCCAGTAAACACAAACTTGAAGACATTTTATATCCACGGATAGAATTCCTTCACTAGTTCTCTTAGGCTTTACTATTTACACAATGGTTTTAAAAAATGGTTATTTATTTTATATTACTTTTTATTATTTTATAAAATACTATTTACATTACAGTTCTTAATTTTACAGTTTATTATTTTTTAAACACAACAGTTTAAATATTATTTACGAAATGATTTTCGACTTACATATGAGGGTTTCTGTGAAAAAATAACGATTGAATATGCGCACAGTGTTCCAATATTCAATGTTTTGACAAAGAAAGTCTTTTTTTTGGTTTATATAAAGAGTGTTTAAAAAAGTTAATTTTTTTTTTATATATTATCTTCTTTGTATTTACGTAAGATTTTCGCATTAGAAACTGTTTTTTCATTTTAGTTTTTTTTTTAAATACTCATGGTAGGATGTTTAATTAGATATAAAGTTATATTATTATCTTTTAAGATTTCCAATATAGTCAATATCGTGTCGGTTATCATGATTTTTATGTGTTTTATTTCATTTAAAAGTTCTATAACTCTGAAAAAAGACCCCTTAAAAATGAAAAATGTTTGCAAACTTATGGCACGATTTTTTGAAAAGCTGCGTTTTCAGTATTTTAAAAATAATGCTCCTAATGTACTGTTCAGTAGTCTTCTTCAGCGGTCCCTCGTTGCGAGGATGACGTCTGCTATGTTATTAATTATGAGTCCGAGCGTGGCTGAGGAGCCCTATTCAGGAACCGTACACTCTCCCACAAGTTGTGTACACACATCTGGTGGATAGTGGGATTCTGAGGAATGGGTTTGCTCCTTTTCTTATCTCATACGTTCCGTATTACGTATCACCGCAAACGCACGTTCGCTAAACTTATTCTTCTGGAAATTTTTCTGATCGCTTCTGTAACCCATTCTGCAGCTGTCCTCGTCTAGCAGTGCAATTAATTATCGGGGATTAAAATCTCTCGAAGATATAGGTACATAAACACGGTTTGGTGTTACAAATTAAATTACGCATAATTTTATGTTTCTAGCATGAATGTATTACGTTGGCAACGTAAATATATAATATATAAAAATGTCAAAATGTTTTACGTCGACATAATTGTACCCCGCAACTTTTTTGCACCGCCTTTTTTGCACCGCCGCTGTTTACATCCCGATGTTTGCAACTCCGTCAAAGGAAATACGTCAAAGCACAGAGCAGAAGTTGTGTCATTAGATCCACTGCAGATACCGGGTGGCCATCATTTGCTGGGCTGTCTTTAATGAAAAAAGTCCCTACTTTAAATATTTAGTGAAGGATTTGTGGAGCGTGGTCACTAATTGATGGGGAGGAAGGTTGATTAATAATGCCGCCTCCACCATACGGATTCTTCTGTGTTCTGAAAAGTGCCATGATGTATTTAAAATATTTAATAATAAACATACACACAGATAAGGGAGCGTCTACAAACCACGTGGCCTGATCAAGAGAGGAGGAGGGATAAGCAGAATGCTACGCTGGGCTATATGAGGACAGGGGGGGGGGGGGTTTGGATTAATAAGAAAAATGTCTTCTGGATTAATAGGAAAAAAACAACGTCCCACTCGAGGGAGGTTGAAGCAAAAGTCAAGTTAGGGCTACATGAAGGGGGGAGGGGTTTTAAAGAGTTCAAAATGGAAACACGTGATTTATGGACGCTCCCTAATCAGGAATATAATACATGCACGATAGTATTCACTGGGCGTATTAAAGCGAAATAATAGATTAACGATTGCAAGGTTAAGAAATTTCTTTGCATATAGAATATGTGTTAATTAAAACTTCAACCATTTTTATGTTTTTTTTCCATATCGACCCTCCCTACGTAGATTTCTGCACATCTAGACATCTACAAAAAAGAAATTTTAAAGGATAGATGTAAAATAAGCCCATTTGTTTGCTTTTTTAAAATTTGTATTGCGTAAAAGAGTATTTTCTATCACACACATATAAAAAATCACATAAAAAAATAAAAAACGCATTTTTGATTTGATTAACGTTACAAGTGATCACTTAAGTCAGCTCTACGATAGGTCGTAAGCCCTATGAACACTCAAAAAAGACCTCCGTACCTACTACTACTCCCATATAAAAAATTGCTTCGTCTCTATGAGACATCTCTAATATATCTTGAGCAAAAAATTTCAAACCAGGATGACAGACTATTTTAAGTTCAAGTAGTTAAATGTAATGCTATAAATGCAGTTCAAAAATATATTAGGCTACATTTAAGAAGTGAGTAACAAATTAATTTTGTTACTCACTTCTTAAAACGCATTACATTTTTTATATGTATTGTCACGAAATACTTAATAGAGAAAATTCTACAAATATTTGGAATACACTAAAAATACACCAGAAACTTTTTAAATTCAAAGTCTATATAAAGTGACAAGAGATGGCGTGCGTTTGAGTTTGGTGACCCCGAACAACCATAGAAAGAGCGAGAGACGCAACAGGCAATTATATTGAGGGTATTGACTAGCGATGAAGTACCTACCGACCTGTGAGAAGTGTTCGGTAGTGATCGGAGCGATATAAACGACGTGAATTAGAATTTCAAGACATAAGTGGAAGATTCTCGAGTGTTAATCTTCGATATTTTTTTCTGTATGTGAAAGAAGGAAATGAGTAGATATGTTGTCAAATCGGGGTCGAAGAATTAAGACACGGGATGGCAAAGCTGAAATGACAAGGTATCTGATGAGAGTAGATGAAAAAAACTTGTAAAAAATTGGGGAAGTCATCTGTCCTGTATTGAATGCTGGATGCAAAGACGCTGAAGATAACGAAGAGCAGATAAGGATGGAATTTAGTGACGATTTTATATGTTAAAAGACACTACATAAAATCAATGTACGAGTACAAACATTACAGAACAATGTTACAAGCATGAATGTTCATAAATTTACATTTTTTCCTATTTTTTTTTTGACCACCGAATACTTTGAAAGTAGGTACCTACGTTGTTAGTTGACTTTATTGTATACTCGGGGACACGAAGTAGAGTGTACCTTTGTCTGTACGCCAGTGAAGTAGAAAAAAAAACTATTTTATATTCTTTAACAATATTTTTATATATGCATATGTTCTGAGAACATAATTATTGGATTCTGTCCATAGACGGATATTTATTTTATTTATTTATTTATTTTATTTATCTTAATTGTTTAGTTTCACACATAATGTTGTGTGGGCTAGTATATGATTTCACTTTGACATATTGCATTCCATCTAATCATTTAAAAGTTTTTATAATACAATTTTTGCACTCCAGTTTAAACCTCCTTACATTCTCCACGTTTTGAATTTCCTTTGGCAGGCTATCGAATATTTTCATACCTTTATACATCATACAATTTTGTGAGGTGTTTTTCTTTTTCTTAGGTAGTCTTATGTTACAATTAATTATTAATTAAGGTAAATTACAGTCTTACAGAGACGAAGCCATTTATATGGGAAACGTGTACGAAAGTCTTTCAGTAGGGTGGTCCAGGGCTAACGATCCGCATGATAAAGTTTAAGTGATCACTCTACACAATGTAACGTTCATTAATTCCGTCGCAGATGTTTGAACATTTGGACAAAATGCTCATGCGCATTTCTGTATATTCCGATTAATTCATCAGGATGACATAAGATAAATATCACTAAAACAAATATGGAAATAAATTACTTGCTACTGGTGTAATTTATCTAATATATGTAATATTATGAGTTCATTATTAGTCTCTAAAAAGCTCCATAAAAATTCTCTTTATAAATCTTTCATTAGACAAAACGCGTCTCAAGTAATGTTATGTTATGTTTTTACTGATTTAAATAGCGCCTTTTTTGTGTGAAACAGGCTTCAAGGGCGTCGTGCAGATGCGAAATCCCGAATAAGTAGGTTTTTAGGCTCTACTCGAAAGATTCCTGGTTTTCCAAAGATCTCAACAGTGGTGGCAGCTGATTCCACATGGCTGGGCCCGCAATGCTGAAAGCACGTTCCGTAAACTTGGTGGCTCCAGGTCTCCTTGGTACTGCCAGCTTGCAGAGTGCTTTCGATTTAACGTAGTGTGAGCCGTCTCCCAGTGATATTGTTCACCAAAAATTGTGTTGCATTTCTTTGAAGACTTGATCATGAATCAGAGAGAGTTTGAAATTATGATGTAAAAAAATGAAAAAAAAACTCACCCGTAAAAAGTTTTATTATACACCCTTTCTCATTGAATCAGGTTTCGTGTCTACTGCACGCATCGGGGTCATTACTCAGTTGTATTAAAAAACAATTAAAATTTCGAAAAATCCAAAAAATGCCTGCAAAGTTTCAGCTCGATTGGATTACGGGAAAGGCTTAAGAATCTGTCCAAAAAATTTTCCGGCAGGCAACAAACCGCAGACGATACAAGTTAAAAGAAAGGGAGTAAAAATTATCTTAGACGAGCAGAACCAAAAAAAATAAATTATTCTCATATATGTGATTAGCGAATTCTACAAACTTACATCGGAAAACAGTAAACATCACTAAGGTTCAATACCGGACAATTAATTCTATAATTTTACTTTTAATATCGGTGTACAAGTAGTAGAGAAGTAATTAAAACTCACGTGCACTGTATTGCGGAGCGCACTGCGCTGTTTGCATTGTTTCTGTAATTCTAATAAGTTCCGCGGTCGGTCCGACCAATAAGCGCCCTCGCCTCTCCCTCTCCGAACCGTTTTGAGCGAGGCGCATCGCAATAAGCGGGGAGCCTCGCCGCGCAAA
>JADDOH010020252.1:0-11330 GCA_016648135.1 Agrypnia vestita | reverse complement strand
TTGTTGATTTGCTTCACTCAATTCGTGCGGTACCCACCTTTCAAGCTTTTTCACCTTACCAATTTGCTTCAAGTGGATTAAAACAGTTTTATCACTAACACCGCAGCCTGCAGCTAACTCTGATGTGGTTTGCGATGGATCCGCTTCCACAATAGCCTTCAATTCTTCATTATCAACTTTGGTCTCCGGCCGTCCACGGGGCTTTTCTGCAGGTCGAAATTTCCAGAACGAAAACGTTGGAACCAAAAACGCACTGTGTTTTCTTTTGCGGCACCGTCGCCATACACATCATTAATCCTTCGAGCCGTTTCTGCAGCACTGGTGCCACGGTGGGACTCGTACTCGTAAATAACGCGTTATTTCAAGTTTTTCATTTTGTAAACTGAGTGACGCAAAGAAAAAAACAATTGAGGAAAAAACAAATGAATTATAATTTTCAAAACACAAATACATGAGTAAATAACTGTATAAATTTGGATTTGGAATTCCTAACCAAAGAGAAGATATTTGAGATCAAATTTGCCAATACGGCAAAACGCCAATTTCATATGTAAGGACCTAATATATTGATTTTTCATTTGTACGCAGTCAACTGGAGTTTGGACCAGTAGTCTGGAATACTCAAATTCTACGTACAGTGAGCGGCTTGAAAATATCCAAAATAAATTTCTCAATATTTTAAATTTCCGTTCCTGTATAGAATTTAACTCATACACAGAAAGCGAGCGTTAACATAAAATCCCTCCTCTACCACATCGAAGATGCATACAAGATGTGTGTTGTCTTTATAAAATTTTGGATACTTGGTTGACTTACCCTATTTATTAGAGCAAGTATGTGTAAGCTGTCCTACATACTCAACGCGTTCAAATAATTTATTTTACCTAAACTTAGGCAGGACTTACTACTTAAAAAACTGTTTTGTAACTCGTTCAAAATACAATCTCTTAAATTCTACAAATAACCCAGACATTTTTATTGACAATTTGCTTCTATTTGAAATGAAACTCTATAATATCATTTATTATTATTGAAATAAATTTAATACTTCTTTATTAATTGAATCCCATTCCCTTCCTCTTCCCACCCTCCCCTTTTTATGCATTATCATAATTAAACATTCATCACATATTCTTTATCATTTTTTTTTCTTAGTTTTTTTTACCAGCTTCGAGGTCACTTCATTGGTCATACTAAATGAATATTTTACATTGCACTGTATGTTTCCCAAAATGAAATAAAATCACATTAATAATAATTATATAATAGTAATGATAATAAAAAAAATTATAATCAGTAGAGCGCCGTGTGATATATTAATCAACAATGTTTTCGTATTTATATTTTTCTCTCAAATCACACTTATTTATCATTAAATTAATACTGTAATGACTATAACTACCGTAATATCCGTGCACGCACACACGCACAGATAGACACACACACATGAATCAACTTGCTACATGAATTACTTACTACCTAAGATAACCTGTAAACGAAAAAAATCGTAAAAATATAAACAATTTTGAAATAAACATTTTGGTTATTGGTTGTGATGATGAGAGCTAGGTACGTCCTCTTGCCTCCAATCATGGTGATTATCTAAAGACTAGCACAACAAACTAATTCAAACTGCAAACAATTGTTTTTATTATTTTTATTAATTACTTATTATATTTTATTAAAGCTTAAAATACGTTAATGAGATGAGACATATCGCATTGTAAAGACAAATACTAACCTACCTATACTGAACAATAATACATTCGCAAGGTATTTCACATTGTAAAGACATAATAAATAACGTATTTACATGTATAAACTGTCACCATACTGTAGAAACAGAAGGAATTTCACATAATCGAGGATTTACCAGCACTCTGGAGTTTTACAGTTAATTGGAAATTAATAAAAGCTTCCGGAATTAATTATTGGATTCGCGAAATGTCTGGAAATCCAAAAATGTATATAAATACGACGATGCCATCGAGATGAATTTGACAACCACAAAAGACCATGGAAAGAGCGAGACAGTCAGCGACGGCCAATTTCAGTGCGGATATTGACCAGCGATAAGTATGTACTTACCAAAGACTGACGTGAATCAGAATTTTAACATAAAAGTTGACGATTCTCGAGTGACCATTGCGAGATTTAATGCGAATTACAGAAAAAACCTCCAGTTAAATTCGTGTCCAGTGACTTAAGTTAATTAATAAAACTTTCATTAATTTCAGGTGTTCAAATGGTGTCCCACCGCCACGATCCCTGTATAGTAGATATTGTTTTATGTTAGTTGCTTTTATTTTTGGTTGCTTTTTCTTACAATAATTTCTGAATATATTTTTAATGTCTATACACAAGTCTATAGTTTAAGTTATTGGTAACCGTAAGTAAGTAAATGTATGATAAATCGTGAGCATAATAGCTAAATAAGATTATAAGCATAAAAAACAGAACATACAGAAAACCTAAGTAAAAGGTGATAAGCTCTAGGCGTGACACGCCAATAGGTTTTTTCTTACTTGTTTTGACACGCCAACGCATAAGGTTCGCCATCACTGCACTAGGTTTACCTGCGAAACGAAATGATTTTCACTTTCTCAAATAGTGATACAATGAGGGAAGACCCACCGCTTACCCAGGACCATTTTATAAGCAAAAGCTCCTATATCGGTCCTGCTCATTTGCCGCCAGGTTGGCATTTTTTAATGCTAAAGGCAACCGTGCACTGCAAAGCAAAATTGGGCCGCACGGCTGCCATCCAAAATTTTTCCCTCATTGTCCCGTCAGTTCACTTCTTTATTTTTCAAAATATACATAAACCACCAAAATATTTCAATACAGTAAATAATATTTCAATACATTAACAAATAAATAGTGATGGAAAACCAGGGAAAAGAACTGAGCGCAACAGACTAGTCTAGCCAACTGAAAGCCTGGAACGACTGACCACTGCGCCTATCCAGAACGTCGGATATATGCTCGTTATTTCTCACGGGATCCTGAATCCACCCTCGCTGCTGACCCCACGAGGGCCGCTGCTGATGGTACATAATGGGAGCGTAGATACAATAACCATTTTATCGTAATTCCGTGGCCTCGTGATCTAGATGGACGACGCATTCGAGATATTGGAGTTGAAAATATTCATAAACTGTTCGTCAAATCACTTTACCATTTTCTCTCTTCGAACCAAACCAAGGCTATGGAAATAAGTCATATTTGGATAGTCCCCGCAAGAATGGATCTTTATTATATATAGGATATTACCGAAGTGAGCTTTACGAGTATGTCAAACGGTTTCAGGGTATTTATATTACATGGAAATCAAAACTAATATCTAGAGAAGTATAAAACACACCAATTTAAATATTTTTTTATGAATTATTATAAAATATAGTATTATTTTCAATTGGTGTATTATATTATGTATACCACGTTTTACAGTTTCGACCAAATTGCACCAAATGAAATATATCACATAAAGGATCAATTTCAAAATAATTCACTGTGTTATCTAGATAGAAGTTTAATCTTATTATAAAAGGTGTAAAACCGTTGAAATAAATAAATTTTCAATTATGATTTGGAAAAAGATGTTTACGTTCCGATTATATTATCGATTGCGGTTCTGAAGATTTCAACAAAACGAATTAAAATATGATATTTTCCAGCAAAGAGCCGGTGAAGACTGGAATTTAATTGCAAAAATTTTCTTCGGTTGACGACCATTCCCGCGTTCATTTTTCGTAGTACATTATACCTTATTTAATTATTGGCGGGATTTCATTAACTTCAAAACCATTCATCAAACCGTGAAAGGTTTTGGCCGTTGACACCCGTATTGTATTGACTTCCTCTCGCGGGATAAACGCCGACCATCCCCGCGGCTTCCAAGAGAGGCGGCGGGGAGCGAGTTGGTCACGGCAATAATGAGAGCAATCGATGACCATTCCCGAGAGTTTTTTCTGAAGAAACGCTCGACTGAGATGATAGAAAATGAATTCCAATCAAGTCGGAGGGTGAGTGCCGCGGATAGATGAAGCATTGAACCTTCGGGTCCCGCAGACGACCGAGACCGATCTCTTCATCTGGACCGACTGTCGCGGAAAAAATCAATACCGTGACGCTCTCCTCTTGTTCAACACTGATCCTGATCTTGATCAGATTTTTTTACAGATATGTTCCGCATCGCGCAGATCTTAATTAATTAATTAATAATATTTTAAGTTTCGTAAAAAAGGCAACAAAAACATAAAAAAATATAGACGCGCGGAGATACTTCGGTATCAAATTAATACTCCATAATTGACAAGAAAAAAAGTTGAACGAGTTGACGAATGACTTGGCTAAACTGGCTAATTTCATTATGTAATTGTTTCGGTCAATTAGCAATATCTGGCAAAATCTAATCTGAGAAACGCGGGGTAAAAAATAAAAATCAATTTCCTCATTGGTTATTTTACCGAAGGGCAAAAGATGCTGAAGCTGGTGGTGAGATTGCGGTGAGATTACTGCCAATCACATCTCCGCAGCGTGGGAAACCCATTAGCCAAAATAATCTCCATCCTTCCCCTTGCAGAAAATTAAATTTCCTCAAACAAACACTGCACCCCCGCGCGGCGAGTCACGTCCCGGCCCGGGACCTTTAGCATCAAAAGTGTTTTAGTACTCTCCCTACTTCACTTTATTGTCTGCCGCCCGATCTCCGGTAATGGACCCGTGTTTTGATTTGTGCGGGTCGAGATCGGACGTGCTGGGAGCCGGGCGCGCCTTTGTATGATACAACTTTCGTTCTTCATTCTTCGTGGAGGCACCTACCACGCTGGCGGCATTGCTGGGACTCTCCTCGTTGCGGCGGGGCTTCGGGGTAGCTACCAGCTCTGGAAATAAAGCGATCGATCCGTGGACTTTGAGTTTTAACCACGTTGGAAATAAATTAGTAATAACTTCTTCTTCAAAAACAGCAAAGTAATTTTGTGGTGACATTACTTATATAGTTAATAAGAATAAGCTTAGTTTTCACCACTTTTGTATTGAAAATATCAACATGTTTCAGAGCACATGGCCCCTTCGTCAGGATACAATTGTATACTAACAAAATTAAATTAAAAAAATCAAAGTATAGACAATCAAAATATTTTTTTAAATAATGTATGTAAAACGAATAATAATAAAGTACCTACAACATGAAAATAAATTTAAAAGATAACTATTTGTCAAAAGGAGCTGGTTATTTATAATATTCAAAATTATAAATCAAAATAGTTATCTTTTAAATTTATTTTCATGTTTAGTAGGTACTTTATTATTATTCATTTTCCATATACAATTTTTTAAATATTTTTATTGTCTATATACTTCGATTTTTTAATTTAATTTTGTTAGTGTACAATTGTATCCTAACGATGGGGCCATGAGCTCTGAAACATGTTGATATTTTTCAATACAAAAGTGGTGGAAACTGAGTTTATTTTTATTAATTATAAATTAGTAATACTTTACATTTCTTTCATAAAAACAACAATGAATCACTAATAGATATTAATTTTGATAAAAGGTTATAATAATGACATAATTACTCTGCAGCTTCGAAGTGTAAGGATTAATTTTTGAAATATATTTTCAGATGGCGGATGACCTGGACCATGAGCTGCCTACTTCTTCTTGCGAAGGTAACGATTAACATTATACAACATATATTATAAGCGAAATGGCCGGCAATGAAATTGTTTTTACTTTGGAGTGACATTTAGAACTCTTTAGACATGTCGCCAATGGGCCCTAATATTACTATTGTATTTAGCTATTACTTTGTGGTTATTCATTATGAATATAATTAAACGAATTAATTTTGTGTATCACCACTTAATTTTTGGGTTATAGAACATACAAGATGCTTAAATAATTCAAATATTTCCGAATTTCCCAATCATATTATTGAGAATAACCATAGTTTTGATAAAAATAATGGTTATTCTCAATATTCTCAAAAATAACCACAGTTTTGATAAAAATAAAGAGTCAATATTCCTCACATTGATAGTAAAAGTAGACGTCTAAATAATTTAGAAGCCCTAGAAATTAAGAAAGCCATAAATAATAATGAATCTATTATAAACAACCAAAAAATCTAACTTCCAGTCCTATAATATAGGACTGTAAGTTAGACCGAGAATATGTTCCCTTTCATCCTATGACCTTTTTCTTTCGCACCCCCCTCTATTTACCCTCATTTGGACGCTTGACACTGAGGTATGGTTGTTCATAATTTTGTAAAGTTTAATTAGTATTAAGTATACCCTGACGAAGGAACGTTGTTTCCGAAACCGGTTGGTTTTACCAAAAATTAATGTGGTGATAAACAAAGTTAATTCGTTTAATTATATGGCCCTAAAATTATTTTAACACGTCGCTTATTTATTTTTAGTGAAATTCTATCCTTCACGTTGCAAGACGTTTGCACTTATCCACGAATTTACATTATTTTACAAATTATAACATCGGCGTTGTTTCGGGACTCGATGTGTCATGTTATGTGCAAAATGATTGACAATACAGTTGGATAGGGTGACTGTTCCGGACGGGAACGCGCAAAAATATGGGGTCAACCTGATGGCACCGATATCGCAGATTCTCAGACGAAATCGAGATCGTATAAAAATTCGCTGAGAATCTTAGAGCGGTCCAAAGGCTGAAGCAGGAGTCGAGTAGAGAAGAAGAGAAAGTCGCAAGTAGATCTGGAGGTGAACGCAGGAGCAGAACTGAATTCTGGGTTCCTACGCCACGTAATTTATTTCATCAAAAAATCAGGGCCCGCACGCCCAGGCGCATTTTCAACGACCAGTCAGAGGTCGGCATTTCGGAAACCGACGACACCGACCTCTGTCTGACGGCGGGATCACTACTCATAATTCGAGTCGCAGCTCTATGAGCAGTGGTCCCGTATTCAAAATATTAATAAACATGTAACTAAACATTCTACTATAGTTATAACATACTATTTTTACACATTTATATTTTATCTTTCTTTTGTTTCAATAACAAATGTCTCTCAGGTTCATCCTTCATGGAGATAATCGGTAAAAAGGGGGCCAGACTCGCCAAGCTGGGTGCAATAATTTCGTATATTTGGTCTCTCTGGCGAGCCTGGCTACACAAATTCAATATTTTTTCTACATAAAATTATGTAAAGCCATATACAAGTGATTGCGAACAAAATCATATTAATTTTTACATTTTATAATTTTTGTATAAAAATGGCGACTTCGGCACGGTACCGATAAAATGGCGACTTCGGCACGGTACTGATGTCGCTAGAGGGTAAAACCGATGCCCCCGGACTGTGGCGATACCGTACTGCAGTCGCCCAATATTACGATTTGGGAAGATTAAAATCTTTTTCAAGAATCAAATCATGCCGCCGCGATTTCTTCTTACATCGCTTACAACATACACAAAAACATTTTTAACAACAAAATTAATCCGATAACGACCTCCCAGTGATGTCAAAAATAAACTTTAAAAAAACATACATACAAAAATTACAATAAATAACTTCGGTTATTTTTAATAAAAAATGCGTCGAGCGCGCTAGGCATACCCAAAGGGTTTTATTTATTCTTGCCCATCTGCGCGCTCGCGCTCACAATTCATGTGATAAAAAATGCAATAATTAATTCTAAAAAATCAAAATACAAAAAAATCACTTTTTTTCTTTAATAAAATGTTCATCAGTGCCAACATTTGGAGATTGGTAAAAAAGGCCCGATTAAGGGCCACCGGTTTTTTCTTGTCCGACACAGTGACTGTCTGTTAATTAACGATAGTGCCTACAACCGATTGTACACCAGCATCGAGTATATCTCGAGCAGGCACATGCAAACATTTTGATGACATTTTTGAAAAGAGTACTTTTAATTTTTTTCAGTATCATTAAATTACCAAAAGAATGCAAATTAAGCGATGACTTCCTCGTGTGGAAAATGATATTTGAAGATACAAGCACCCACTGAGCCACCGGGTCAGATTGGTCAGATCCTTAAGTTGATTGAGTAAGATGAAGTTCACTACCCGCGACCATCAAAGCGCGGCAGTGAAAACGCGATCGAGCGCGAAAATTCCTCGAGATGGATTTATTTCCAATTAACTCAATATCTATTTTACTCGAAAATACTTTTAACAGCTTTGGGAATTCTCTTTCCTTACTAAATATGACTGGCAAATGTGATTGGAACGGTGTTAGGTGTTGGATATTTATTTGGTCATCTAACAGGATGAAATAAACAGATGGGAAGAAAATAATACAAAATAGTAGTTATATGTCTCCCACAATTATAGGACGACACAGATAAGACAGTGATAATGAAGATTTATTTAACAGAGACACAGATAAGACTTAATAATAACTTTAATAATATGTAATGATATCTTTAATGTTGTTTGTTTCTAATTTCTTAATTTATTACCATTATTTTACATAAATATTGTTTGTTGATTACTATATTCTCTTAGCATTCAAATATTTTCTTACTCAACATAGTACTTTATTTACTGCGCCTTAAACATATGATCCGATGAGATTCACAGATGTGAATCTTTGTAATTGGTTTATGCAATGTACACTGTGCTCTAACATTTAAATGATTGAAATTGTTAAGATTCCTTTGTTAAATAAATAAATAAATTTGGAGTAAAACTAAATAATGATAATAAGTAATACGTATAATGTATATAAAGAATAATAATGAAGAGTTTCCAGTGTATGCCTCACCATACGACTATGTATATATACTCTTCATTGTTGGTATGAAAAACATATATATATTGAATATAATAAAAGGTTATTAAAGTCTGAGCATATACGTGGGATGGGAGAGAATTTCCTAGCTCTGTCTGGTAGACCTGAAAGGGTAGATGATGATTTCAGGATATGCTATAACCTCACGCTTGTATTGCAGGCCACCGCGAGCGAGCTGGAGACTTCCACGGAGCTGAGCATAGTGAGCGTGGCCTCGTCCACCAGCGTGGGCCGGCGCGGGCCGAGGCCGGAGCTGGTGGCGGGGCTCGGGGAGGCGCTGCCCGGAGCGGACCTGGCGCTGGACCCGGGCTCTGGAGACGGGGACTTCGCCCTCGATGGAGACATCAAGGTAATTGTTAAAGAGTGAAGGTTGTTATTACGGTCGTTAGACATATTTAACTGTAACTGGTTGCGGATATTTTATACGAACCGTATGTTTTTCCGAGAAATGATTCTCGACGTTTCGTTGAATGCATATTCAACGTCATCAGGAGGAAAACCTTTACCCGTGGAGGTAGAGGGCGGACTGATTACTGCTTTTTTACGGCCACGAAAGCAGTATCAGTCCTCTGAAAAACATACGGTTCGTATAAAATATCCGCAACCATTTACAGTTAAAGGTAATTGTTATATATAATAAACACCTCCATTTCCGGATTCCGCGATGTCTTTAATAATTGTGTGAATTTTGACTCAGTAACTTCTCGCCGTATTTTTTTATTACCGTTTTATATGATATTTAATTTACTCTCAAATCTTTTACTATCATTAGAACTGTACTGGGTATGGGGCATTAACACTGACATTGAAGATGGATGAAACGCTGGACATATTTGAAAGAAAAATGTTGCGAAGAATATGTGAAGCGGTTTAGGAAGGGAAATCAATGGCGCATCCGCCATAATAATGAATACTATATATAACAGGCTGCTAGCATATCAACCCATAAGAAATTCCTCCATAAGGCTAGACATGTATAAAAAATGTCAATTTTGTTGTACCTCTTTTATATCCGCTTCAAAATTGTCAAATAAACTGATCAATGTTCGTTCCTGTCAACATGTCAAGTTCCGAGTTACGGATGTTTGAAAAATCGCGAACGGGGAAAAAATTTACGAGTCCTTGAATTATTTTATTTGAAAGACTAAAATAAGATTTTGAAGCAATCATCATATGGATTATCCGCTATTTTTGTACTGTCAACAGATTGGTAAAAACGTATTCTTAATGTGCAAATTCAAAAAAAAATCTATATTTCAAGCCCAAGATGAAGAAAATCAACAGAACAAAAACTAACAATATTTCAAAGTCTGTCAAATTTCAATTTCAATTTACTCGAATAATACTCGAGGCTTCATAAATGTCACAAAATACACAATAATTTTCAACATAAAAAATAACTGTTGCCTCTAAATAGATTTCATTTTAAAATGTTAATTAAAATGCGTTACTTGTACGCAATACTGTTATTTTTAATGCAACTCTATAATTTAAAAAAAAAAATTGACATGACGTCATCAATTTTTAACAACCGGTTCGCGTAAACCGGTGTAGGACCATGGGGGGACACGGCACCATCGTAGTATGGTGTAATACCGCTTCAGTGGCCTGATTTAAAGGCTACGATACCAGCCAGTGATATACCGGAATATTTCAATTATATGATATCAATACAAAAGGATGAGCCCCATTAGCTATTATGGCAGGCAACTCTTCTAGAAACAATCACTCGGCACGAAATTTAAAACCCGACATATTTCGGTGTGATGAACCGGTGGAACGTCCTTCTTAAGTGACAATGAAATGCGAAACCTGATGAAAATAACCATACAAAACCTTGAACTTTCTGTGGTTTTCCTAAAAAGCGCTATCATCTACAGGAAACGAAATAAAAATAATGACCAAATCCAGAAAAAAATCATTTATTGGCACAATGCTGGAAAGGTTGTCGGAACAGACGATAAATAATATTATCTCAACGCACTTAGCACAGACGGCTTAGACTACAGAAAAACAAACAAAATCTTGAAATACTATAGATAACCTAATTATTGCCTATTACAATCAATATCCAGTCAAGAAATCAAATTTTAACAATAAAAATAAATTGAATGTGCTGTGCTCAGCCCTTATGATGGACCCTGCAATGGGATCCGAAACGTCGGCCAGAGAGGTCACATATACACGACAGAATATCCCAGAAAACTATACACAGAAGATTCTGAACGGCCGTGAAAACCTAAGGACATTTTTAAATTGACTGTGTTTTATAAAATACTCTTGGACAATCAAAGAAAATATATCTAAACTAGCTGTTCATACCCGGCGTTGCACGGGTTAAGCCTATGTTACTCGCCGAGACCTAAAGAATAAGTTTCCAAATTTTGAGTCCGTTCGGTCAAACGGTACAGATTTGCATGGAAAATATGTCAGGGGAAGGGAAGGGGTATGAGAATAGGGGGGAAATGTTGCCTATGTTACCCGCAGGGACCTGGAAGGCAGGCAAGGCAATAGAAAAATGTGTATG
>JADDOH010020250.1:0-22114 GCA_016648135.1 Agrypnia vestita | reverse complement strand
CCTCCTGACGATATATATCTGGAACACCGCTAATGATGATGATGATACTATCAGAACGCCTCCTGACTATATGTGACTGGAACACCGCTAATGAAGATGATGATGATGATACTATTGAAACGTCTCCTGACGATATACAACTGGGACACTGCTAATGATGGTGATGATACTATCTGAACGCCTCCTGACTATATATGACTGGAACACCGCTAATGAAGATGATGATGATGATACTATTGAAACGTCTCCTGACGATATACAACTGGGACACTGCTAATGATGGTGATGATGATGATGATGCTATCGAAACGCCTCCCGACTATATATAACAGGGACGCGGCATATGAATAGACAAAAAAATACCTAATTGATTAATGAACCATTCAATCAATCAAGCAATCAATTAAATAAATAAATAGAAATGAATAAATAAGTTCGGCGTCGAGCACACGGGCCGCGCGATCCCTGGAAGTTCACACACATGCAGAGAAGGGTTAATTTGGCAAATTAACTCGCCCCTATTATGGTCAGTACGGATTCAACATGCAAACAACACCTGTGGAAAAACATATGTAAAGTTTACGGTACAGGGGTTAGCTTTCACTGTCGGCGCTTCTTCCGTCTCTGCCTGGGGTGTCGAACCCGAGACCATTCTTCTTAATCGTGCGCCACCTTTATATATCGTTATAATCTCAAAACGGAAAGAGGATGACATGACTTACACATCTGCCGCCGATTATATCCATTCCAGTGCATCGTAGTTTCACTTTATGTACCTCACTTTATACCTAAGGATTGCGGACACTTGCCTTGCACGCGCATACGATTCACAGGCCCCTAATTAACTATAGTTCGCGACCTAACCTTTGATCCTGCCATTACGCGCTTATAAGTTTCCGTAGCTGGTGCTTAGTATCCAGCCTCGGCAACTATACGGTGTATATACCTTAATCAAACCGAAACTAGACATTATTTTCTTTTCCTTGAATTTATATTCCTCGAGATACCGGAATTAGACTCTAGCTCGACAATTGTAAGTATTTATATATCTTAATAATACTGCAACATAGTCCTTATTTCCGTCTTACGTATCCGTACTTCCCGGGTCATCGAGACTAGACTCCAATTCTAATGATCATACTCTAATGATTATACGCACCGATATTTTTCATAAAACCGTTACCCGTTATTTTCCGATGTTACATATTCTTATATTTATCCGAAATACCGGGATTAAGCTTTGAATCTAGGATTCCATGCATTTATAAGTTTTAACAAACCCGCGAAGCGACCACTTGTCCACTTGTTTTTATCATTTATCGAGGATGCCGCGGACAAGTAGGCGCCACAGAACAGTCAATTGTTTCTATAATAAAACCCCACTAGTCTACATCTTTATAAGGTCAATACATATTACTTTTAGGGTCCGCCGATTTAGTTTTTATTCTTAATATTATTCTTAATATAAATTTATTATCATCTCGAATATTTGATATCTACTCTCCGGCAAATTTTAATATAGTTTAAATCATTTTAATATATTTTATCATTTTAATATAGTTTAGGAATAACGGGATTCTGTAATTTCTACAAGTATAAACAACCCCAATCTTACCAAATCCATTTTATGTAGTGAAAGACGCGGGACTTATATTCTTCCTAAAATGTAAAATGAACCCGGTCTAGATGAAACATCCTTATTTAGTTTCAGGACAACGAGGTTTACGCGTTCCACGAGGAATATGATATAACCCGATCTAAACGAAGGTAATTTTATATAATTTTAGGACAACGGAACTTACAAATTTCATAAGGTATATCGTGAAGCCAATCTAGGCGGAGACACTACGTATATTTTAAACAGAGTAAGAGTTTAAATTTTATCATCAAGCCTAATACACCGCAAGAATGTCCTAGGCATAGTAAACAAAAATAGCGGTCAAAGCTGTAGTGCTTCTATGTTCACACGTTTTAGCTCAAAACGAATACTATAATTTTCACATTTATAATACAAGACGCGAATTTCTAAACGAAACATTTTAAAATAGTTCTAATTGAAATCTACATGTTTCATATTTATTAAATGAAGGCGCGAATTCTAAACGAAATACTAACATTGTTTAAAACCGGGACCCTATATTTACATATGCTTAAAATGAAACGCGAATTCTCGAACGATAGCATTTTATATAACTAAATGTAACGAAATCTTATATAGTTTATAAATAAGAAGACCCGGCCCCAGGCGGTTTTTTATATATTTTCAATATAACGAGGCCCTACAACATCTTTATAAGTATAATACAACCCCGGTCTATCGAAACAATGTACTAGAAGTTTTATATGTTTGAATACATGATATACTTTTTTTTTTTATACGCGAGATTTACGTTTTCGTACAATACAAAGTAACCCAAATTATACAACCGCGAAGTTTACATCACTCCTAAAGTATAACCAGAACTAATTGAAACATTTTTTCATAGTTTAAGTCCGCGAGGCAAATATCTTTCATAAAATATAAAATAACCCGAATCAAATTAAACATATTTTTACCTTATAGACTTTCCCCAACGCGCGTAATAATCCCGGCCACATGAAACGTTTTTATATGTTTTAATAGCGCGGGACCTATGTTTTCCTATATAATATAAGATAACCCGGGCCGAACGGAAGCAATTTTATATACTTTATAAAATAGTGAAACTTGTACTTCTGTAAAACCGTAAATAAACCCCGACCCCCACGAGATTATTTTATATAATTTTTTTGAATAATGAAATTTCATACATCTGTAAAATTGTAAATAAGTCCCGATTCTCACGAGATTATTTTATATAATTCTCTAGAATAATGGAATTTGTACACCTGTGAAATTGTAAATAAACCCCGATTCTCACGGAATTACTCTATATAATTTTAAACGAAATGAAAATCTAGATTATTATGGGCTGAACCTGATACCCCGCGAGATCAGCTATATATTTTTCACTAGACGTATTTTTAATCCCAGAAATTATTCGCTATAATTTTAACGGACTCTTACTATTAAACATAAACAAGAAAAATTATTAAAATAAACTAAATATTCTTTCAATAACTAAAATAAATCCGGTCTAATCGAAACATTTCATATAACGAAATATTATATGCCTTACAAATGTAAAAATTAAAATGTGACCTCGCGTATTTAGCAAAAAATAGGTAATTTTATAAGTCTTATTTAAAATCGAATCTGTTAGTAACAACCCTTTTATCTTTTAACAATTTCCCGCGTGTTTAGCATAAAATAGGTATCTTTATAACGCACAGCTAGTTTCCGGAGATCCGCCGATACTATTCCTGTATACTTAGTAAAACGAAAATTAACTAAATTTGAACCCTAGCGGTTCCTGAAATTCTGCGAGTATTATTCTGTGAACCTAGTAAGACGATAAAAATAATTAACTTTATAGAACGTAGTGATTCCCGAAGTTCTGATATGCCAAATTAATTTCCTTTATAAAATAAAATCAAACCCGTACTCTGAGTTAAAACCCTTTTAACAGGACCTCGCGTATTTAGCATAAGATAGGTATTTTTATAAGATTTATTAACAATTTCCCGCGTGTTTAGCATAAAATAGGTATCTTTATAACACACAGCTAGTTTCCGGAGATCTGCAAATATCAGTTCTATATATGCCGGACTAATCAACTTAATAAAGCGCAGTAATTTCCGAAGTTCTAATATGCCAAATTAATTACCCTTTATAAAATAAAATCAAACCTACGGGTTTGATTTTATACCCCCTTTTCTTTTAACGTGAGCAATCAACAATGTCGAAGAGTATATTTACCCGTACACAACTTTCACTTGAAGTTAAACTATAATTTTCAACCACTGAGACACTATCACTCGACGGTAACAATCACTCACGGTTCTATCACTCGAAAAAACAACCGACGCGGATTTTGCACCCTCGTAGATGTCCACACCGACTGCCTGAATTCTGCTGTGTCTTGACATTTTAAAACCCCCCTAGCGGGAAAAGGGCCCATATCCAGCCTCTTTGGCTTCACTAATCTATACCACCCCTGATATCAGAATGCCGCCTACTAAGGTCTATTTTTGCAGTCCACAACCCTGACACCACTTACAGCCGTCATTGACTCCACCTTTTCTGTTGCTGTTTCTACCTATGTTTTGGGGCGGACTTGGTGGCTTCGGACGGTATATTTTCGCTTCGCAAGCGCGATAATTAATTTTTAATATTTAATTTCTAAGTTCAGTCCATATTGTCGTTTGATCAACCGTAACCACAATCTATCGGGTACTCCCCTAATCATAGTTGATGTTTCTTCACTATCTACCATTATCATGTCCCGTTCCCTCGTAGTTTCACTCGTCTTTATCGGAAATTTAACGTTTCTTGGCCGCTATATCATGGGATCAATTTCCCTATACTCACCATGTACACACTGCATACCTAGATATAACAATCATCCAAAGGTACTATACCTAATTTTAAATTAATTTTGGGCGATCTTTTCTCGTGGATCACCCAATGAATCCTGTCTTATGCCCGCGGCACCCCGCGCACAGGGACGTATTAAATCCCTCCGTTGCGGAATTTAAACATAATTTGTAACCATTTATTATTATTTTTATTGGCAGTAAGATTGATCCACAAAATAACTATGTTACATAGACAGTGAATATTCTCGAACAATATAATACTGGAAGAGTACTATTCGCTATAACACAATAAACTATTAATGTAAGTTAAAGTAAATTTTTAAATTCAGTGGAAGATTTTTAAGATCGTTTTGCTTTTAATTTTTCCCCAAAACAAAATAAATAAATAAATAAATAAATAAACACACAAATACACACTCACACAACCCACTATTGGACATGTTTTTCTTATTCTTTTATCGATTGTATGTATGTGTTTTCGCGTAATTGGCCCAAAACTCTGTACATCAATTATTGTATTTTCTTCAAAGATTGATTAATTATATGGCTGTAAGAAAACCAATAAATGAAAAAATAAATAAAATAAATAAGTAAATAAACCTCCAGTGCCGCAGGCAAGGCGTCGGATTAATTCAGTGCTTATTTATTGCCAAGGTACTGGACGCCTCCGCTGATAACTATATACCACTCACCATGTTCTTAGAGGTGTGTTGAAAGATTGCTAGTATCTGTCGAATCGGTCTCAAGTAGTTGTCTGTATTTGTACGTTTATCATTATTACATGCTCTTGCTATATCCGTTCCACTTCACATTATTGTTCCTCCCGTCTTCGAATTTCTATCACACTATGTTCTCCTATGTTTTTGGTACTTATATGCTTGCTTTTTACTTGCATTTACTCCTATATATATTTGTTTCATTTATCCATCCATCTATAAGATCCCCATACGCTTTATCCTTTTATTTCATGTGTATATGGGCCGCAAATTCATATTATTTTATTTACAATATTCTTATCTGGATACACTTGTTCAATTATGTTTTGTGGGTTATTACTACCAAACCCGGCGAAATCTGAGCTAGAATAGCCAATCGTATACACGTTATCCGTTCTAATGAGACTACGCTAATGTCGGACAGGTTTGTAGTGATTACATAGTTAATATATTGTATCTATATTTGAGTATATTATTTTCTTGTCGTGCCATTAATATGCTTACACGTTATCGTTATCTCTTTCCTAACTATATATACAGTTGCCGGCAAACTTCATGAAATTCTTTGGCTAAGTGGGGGAATGCGCAGAAGACGAAATTTGGGTCTCGTTGGTGGAAAGGTAGATGCGCAAACGTCCCCCCACTACGCCGCAGAATTTCAAGATGTTTGCCGGCTACTGTACCGTCATTGCGCAATTACCTATCTGTTGTAAAAGCCTGAAGAGCGTTAGTCTACAGATAAATATAATAGAATTATAGTTAACTTTTCTATCCGCCTACGTTATTCGACTCCCGCGAAACGAAAATGAATCATTATTCGCTCCTCGATAGAGCGTCAGTCCACAGATAAATATAATGGAATTATAGTTAACTTTCCTATCCGCCCACGTTATCCGACTACCGCGAAACGAAAATGAATCATTATTCGCTTCTCGACAGAGCGTTAGTCTACAGATAAATATAATGGAATTATAGTTAACTTTCCTATCTGCCTACGTTATCCGATTCCCGCGAAACGAAAATGAACCATTATTCGCTTCTCGACAGAGCGTTAGTCTACAGATAAATATAATGGAATTATAGTTAACTTTCCTATCTGCCTACGTTATCCGATTCCCGCGAAACGAAAATAAATCATTATCCGCTCAGTTAAGGTCACCCCTCTGGTACATCGTATACGTTTAATCCGTGCTTCACGGCCAATTCCTATAAATTATTTATGGGGCGTTTTCCTCTCGCGATCCCCCGATTAGGACCTGCCTTCCTTACTTTCGCTTATATCTATGCATCTCTGTTGCACGGGAATCCACTCGAGATGAAGATATACGGCTCTTAAACGGTTTCAAAAACCCAGCAAAAAAGCCCATAATTCAGAAACCTCGTGGAACTGTCAATATCATCGTCACCTTAGAGTAGACGTTAATCGGTTTTTTAACGGCTCAAAACGCAATAACCGCGACCCAAATCTACGAAAACCGTGTTCAGTATTTTTTTATGGGAAGCACATGTGGACCGCTCGGACCGCATCGATCGTCAACCATTTGTACCAAACGCGGCTTTACCACAAGATTAATATGATTTATAAGAATTGAATAGTAACTGCCCGTAACCTATATCCGATCAATCGCTACTAACTCCCTCCCAATACTAGCGTTTCATCATCCCCAAATTTTTGTAGCCCCAATACTCCGCCAGGTGGGTTTAGCTCAATTTTTCCCGCGTAGCATTTAAATCATCTTAGAGTTCAAAATAAAAATAATAATAAAAAAAAATCTATAGAAACAGGTGATTCATCACAAACTGAAGTGCAAAAATTACATTATAAAAACTTTAAATGATAAAATCCAAGTGAACATGTATTAGCCCACACAACATTATGTGTGGAACTAAATTATTAAGATAAAAAAAAAAAGTTATGTGACTTTAAAGTTGCGGTGCGAAAAAGTTTTTTATATTATCTATGTGAATATAAAATTTTAAAGTTGATTCTAGTGTGATCCCTAGGTAATTGTCAAGTGTTAAGATAATTCACAAAAGCGGTTATCTTTATCTTATAATTTTCCGGATTAATCCAATTCAGGTTATGTACCAACAATAGGCTCCAGAGCGAACTATTTGCGTACCGATGCATAGCTCCGCACGTACTCGCGTACCCGCATATCAGTCAAGCCTTATCACACGCAGGTGATTTACAAAGTCACTGCACGGTACATTCAACTACACTAGACACGAAAGGTTTCAAATGCGAGAAAGAGTCCATCGACTATGCAGCCTTTTCCAGGCTTACTCCAATGAAGTGGGATCCACCGCAGACTAAGGGCCGTGTCAGCCCTTAAGGGGGGGGTAAGGTTAATTCGTACAAAAAAGGCATGTTTTTGTGAATTTTTTGTGACGACACAGTTAAAACCTCTTTATTAAAACCAATGGTACATTAAAGTATGACATCCGAAAAATATTGTGTAAAATTTTTAAGAAGAAATATTAAAAAATACGGCAATTGCAGCAATTATTCGGACATGCCTCGGAAAAAAGTAGAATTGCGGTGTCCATCATAACTTGGCGCTAGATCACCTGAAATCAAAAAATTAAAGTTCATTCGTTAGATAATAGGTTTTCCCAGGTAACGCCGGGAGGGTTTTTTGAAATTTCAATTTTTCAATTTTTTGGAACAATATGAAGGGAAAAACGTGATTTTTTGAGAAAAAAATCGACTAATTTGTTATTAAAAAATAAAAATTATTAACAAATTTGAAAAATGTCTCCAGCGTTACCTCGTAAATTATGTACAAAAATAGTATTCAAAATTTCAAAAGTATCGGTGCAGTAGTTTTGAAGTTATGAGGGACATCGACTTTGAAAACGTTAGATGTGGGGAAAACGCTTTAAAGTTTTGCACACTGTAAAATTCAAAATAAAACTCGACACTTATTTAATACTTACACATAATCGTCGATGCAATGTTCACACAGCAAAGAGCTTTCATCATCAGCATATTTTTGTCCTTGTCTACGCAAAACTCTTCCAATACAATACGAGTCCGGTACTCCTCAGGTGAGCGCGTCTCTTAGCTGCCCGAGCAGGTATAGAAAATCAGTCTGAGCATCGCTCAAATGTTCATAATTTCGTCAATTTTGCTCCGATCGACTTGAAATTTTGACACAATATTCTTGCGATGTTATACATTCATTTAAAAAAATAAAAATAAAATGCCAAAAAAGTTAAAAACCTTACCCCCTCCCCTTAAGGTGCTTATTTTTGAGCATGCTCATTAGCATAGCTCATTAGCTAGCTCGTAATTAGTATGCTTATATTAATCATGCTCATGAATAAGCATGCGCAAAGCTAACATCAAACACACATGCTTATTACTGGCATGCTCTTGTCATAGAATAGAGACGCTCTTGTTCAAAATGGAAACTTTGCAAACTGAAACAGGAAATTCAAGTGAACCAATAAATCAAAACAGTTCCCGAGTTTCCGTCCGCGCATTTTTGATTTTAGTTTTATAATTTTTATCGTAAGATTTGAATCATTCATGTCTTTTAATAAAGTTTCATAAGCATTATTTCTTGCTATATTATTCTTATATAGCGCTGAACGAGTATTCCACAGACATCTTGATTGCTATAATAAGTCACGAAAAGTAATGTTTTGTCATCTTCCCACCACGCCATATTTGTTTCACCTGTCGCGGACTGAGAAGATCGCATTGATAATCGATACTAGCGACGAATGACATTAGCATGCTTCTAAGCAAGCCTTTTCACACAAGCTCAAAAGATACCTATAGATAGAATTTTTAGTGCTACTGACTAAGTAAGTAAATGCGATTTTTACACGTTTATATTTAGCTTCGCTTGTCTGTCAGGCACAAATTTTGTAATTGTGGATGAAGTCATTCGATGATGCCATTTACATTATGAACACTGTGTACTTCAATAATTTATTGCTAACAGGAAAATACAACATGAATTGCAATTATAAAATTTTACGATAATAAAACTTGGGACATATTTATGATAGAAATGGCATCGTTTATCAAAGAATAATAAACAATTTTCTGAAATTTTCTTGTGTAACTTTCTACATACAACTTGTTCAATTGCTACATACAACAGGCTATCGACGAGGTGAGAGAAGAAATGAAAGATTGGTCCGGCGTGAGATTCCAAGGACAAAAAATTGACATGATTAGATGTGCCGACGATATTGCGAAGTCAGAACAAGAATTGAACGTGGCTCTGAGAAAGGTGGAAAATGTTTTGAAAAATAAACAAAGACAAAACAAAGTGCATGGTTGTTGGAAGAGAAGAAGTGTCGTTTTGAGTGGCGTCGCTATCAAACAAGTGAAAGAATTCACATATTTGGGTAGCAAAATTTCCCAAGATGGCCGCTCAGAGGCTGACATCATAAGCAGAATACAACAGGCAAGAGTCGCCTTCAACAAAAAATCCAAAATCCTTGAATCCCCCAACATTGATTTAAAGATTAGGAAAAACTTGATTAAAACTCTTGTCTGGAGTGTGCTGATGTGTGGCAGCGAAACATGGACCATCGGCCAGAGCATGTGTTGACGATCAATAAAATATATTCTCTTTATTTGAAAATATACGAGACTAGCTGTGCCCGCGCGGCTTCGCACGCGTAGTTATTTAGTACACTGTTTGGATCGTCATAGAATTTTCGCGAACCTTCTTGAACATTCTCCTTCCAGAACTTTCAAGAAATTTATCGAATATATAGGAACCTTCTAGGCACACCGACACATTCCGCCACTCAGTTTAGAACCTATAGAACTTTCGGGAATTTTCTTCAACCTTCTCCTTCCAGAACTTTCTAGAGCAGGTTTTTCCGGAATCTTCTAGACTCACTGACAGGACGGCGCGCCTATTTTGAAATAATCTGAAGCATTTACGGCCTTCCCATAACAAAAAAATGTGCTAGAAAGCACATTATCGTCACCCACTCTCACCCACGCACAGCCACCCCCATCAAACTCGCATATTTTCGATGTGACGCCAAGGGCTTTCCACTACCATAATCACCGGTGGGTGGTTGTGGCTGGTTGTGGAGAAAACTTGGCGGATAGGGAAACACGGGTTTCTTTATATATATATTGATTAGTGTACCAAAGATAAGTCTATTGCATGAAAACTAAAATAGTGTTTCGGGGTTATAATTTTTTTGATATTATCATAATATATTTGTTCATATTTTTTAAGGAAATGCTTCAAAAGTAAATGGATCTATCATAAAATTGATTAAAAGCCTGTTTAGCTATGGGTTTTTCAAAATGATTTAATAAGTTTACGTTAAATTTAGCAAATCGAGAGCAAATACGAAAATCGTTTACTGGGGCCTCTTAACAGCATCGCCCAACAACGATCGATTTGGATAGGCCATAATATAAAGCATCCGGGCCTACTTTTTACCATCGTCGAGGGAAATGTTGAATGCAACAATCGTAGAGGCCGCCCGAGATTAAGCTACGTAGACCAGATTATCGGAGATGTGCGCTGTAGCACCTACCAAGAAATGAAGAGGCTGGCAGGTGACAGAGAGGAGTAGAGAGGGCGAGTGCTTGTTGCAGACCAATCCTAGGATTGCGATCCAAAAAAATACTTTGTATATAATTTATATATTATTATATTTTATTTTATTTAATTAATATAAATTAACTTTGTTTAAACCACTTATTTAAAAAATTTATTTTATTTATTTATTTAAAATATAATGGAAACCTAAAAGGTTTATGGATAACATTTTTACATGATTCAATATAAGAAATAATAATAATATGATTTAGATACAAAGTCATTTTTTTATACTTGGCCGAGTTTTAACATTTTTGTCACATTTGTTTTGAATTTGTCAGTGGTCAGTTGTGGCAGGTCATTGTATAGTTTTAATCCGTTGCAAATTAGTCGGGAATGTCCTGTTTTTGTTTTGGCGTGTGTTATGTGACAGTTTTGAGCCATTCTAGTGTTGTGTTGATGTTTTTCATGTATTTTGTGTAATTTTATGTCTTCGTCTTGTATTTCGCCAATTGCTAGTCTGTGAATGATTTTAAGTGTTTCGATTTTTGTAATGCTTTCGATGTTTAATTGTTGTGTTATACGGTATACAGTTTCAGTTGGTGTCCGGTATTTCAGATCGTTGACCATTTTTAGTATATTGTTTTGCTGTCGTTGGAGTCTGTTTAGGTTAGTTTTGTTTCCGGTTCCCCACGAGTATCAAATATCCTATTCTACTCTTGACGTATGCCTGGTACATCAGAATTTTTACGGTCTTTGGTGTAATTTCGTGTATTTTGTGGAATAGGCTGGTCAGTTTAGCCAGTGAGTCAATTACTTTGTCTGTTTGAAAGGTTCATTTGAGATGTCTGTCTAAGTTGAGTCCTAAGTATTTATTATTTTCTAGTTCAGTGAGAGATTAATTAATTAATTATTATTATTAATTAATAAATTATATAAAATTAGATAACCACTTACAGTGGTTTGGCCAGTCTACTGCAGAGCTGTTCCGGGTCGCAGTAAATAAAGTAATGATAGGCAACATCCGTTGAACGGATAGAGCACAAGAAGAAGAAGAATCCTCCGAAGTCATTCGCAAAAGCCCTCTATTCCTGTTGACTTTAACGCTAGCCTCATATTTTTCTTTAACTTGTTCTCCTCGCTCAAACTTTCGACATGACCAAACCATCTTAGCTTTATTCTTTATTCTATCTTTATACTACGCCATCTTGTTTCTTCATTGCATTGCTATTTACTCTATTTTTTTCTTACTTTTACTCCAGCTCGTCACTTCTTTTGTGTATCCATACAAAAGACGCTCTTTTGACTAGAAATGTATTATATTCATGTAAAAAATTAACCCATAAAAACCAAGTTTTTATTTTACTCTCTTTCTTTTTAAATTAAGTTTACCATCATGTAATAATTGAGTGACTGAAAATGAAACATGTATAGATAAATATCTATGTCAAAAATCTCTAAAAATATCTCTTTATTATTTGATTTCTTCCCAAAAAACCGAAGTGTGCTGCCATCTGTGAACCAATTGTCATAAATTTTCGAAATTCATAGTAAATTACCTATTATACCTACCGACGGAGTAATTCAAATTTTAAATTTTCCGTGACGTTATCGGGCCGCCGCATAGTGGGTCGAAACCGTAATTTGAGGGACTTAGGGACCAACTTTTTTTTTTACTTTTTTCTTTATGCGGAGAGATAGAGCTCATTAACCTTATCAATAGTTGTCCTATGAAATTATTTCCTAAACTTTATAGTTTGATCAAAAAAAAAGTGTTGTATTTTTTGTATGGAGCGGATCAAATAAAATTAAATTTCTGCTAAGTGGTGACTGATCCCGCTTTGAAACCTTTTTTTTCTCATACCTTGTCTAGTCTATCATCGTTTGATGCTATGAACGTGTACATAAACTTGCAACTCTACCAGATAAATGGATCGAAAAATTAAAAAAACGTATA
The DNA here is from genome assembly GCA_016648135.1 of Agrypnia vestita. Classification (NCBI taxonomy): domain Eukaryota; kingdom Metazoa; phylum Arthropoda; class Insecta; order Trichoptera; family Phryganeidae; genus Agrypnia; species Agrypnia vestita. Next base: position 9,449 of record JADDOH010020250.1, on the reverse strand, counting down.
TATTTATAATATTATTTTTTATTTTCGTAATTTCTAATTTTCTAAAACTAAATATGAAATAGTGAGTACAAGTACATTATAACACAAAAAATCAACAAGAAAACTTACAAAATTAGACAGCACACTTCGGTTTTTTGGGAAGAAATCAAATAATAAAGAGATATTTTTATAGATTTTTGACATAGATATTTATCTATACATGTTTCATTTTCAGTCAATCAATTATTACATGATGGTAAACTTAATTTACAAAGAAAGAGAGTAAAATAAAAACTTGGTACGTACTTTCTTTCAAAATAAAAATTTGAAAACATTCTATGGCGGTAAAATGACAAAAAAGGCTACCTACCTCTAGATATATAGAAATACAGAACTCGCTAGATATATATACTTGTTGGTCTTGTGGTTAGGACTCTCGCCTCGCGATCCAAAGGTCGCGGGTTCGAACCTCCTATTTTCATAGCACAAAGGTTTAGCTTAGTATGGAAATAGTAAGAATATTGATGTGAGACGTATTTCGTGTTCGCATCTCTATTTTAAAAAAAAGAAATACCTACCTCTTTATAGGTGTACCAGAACTAGAAACTTGGCTGGTAAATTTCTGCTTATGTTATGAGTCTAAAATATACTACCTAATATCAATAGTTATGGAGATATGCAGTATCAAAATTTGCATTTTTTTTAAAATTTCTGATTCATATTTGGCAAAAAAGTTGAACTATCAGTACAGTAACTTATTTCGATTATAAAATAAAATGATAAAAACCTTGCAAAAGAAATTAAAAATTCTTGCAGCCTTAACTGGCAACGAAATATACAGGGTGTACCAGAGCTAGCAGCAAAAACTTGGCCGGTAGATTCCTGCTTACGTTAAGAGTCTAAAATGTTCAAGCAACCACGACCTAATATCAATAGTTATGGAGATATGCAGTATCAAAGTTAGCATTTTTTTCAATATCTCAAACTTATTATTATTTTTTTTTTATTTCTTTATATCTAGCGAGGTAGGTAGTGGCCGAGGGGCTTGCTACATTGTTATTATTATTTTTATTTTATTTTTTATTAAATTTATTTGGTAAATGTACAAACTTAAGAGTGTATGCAATATAATATAATTAATACACATTTATATTACACGCTTATCCACTTTTAAATGAGAATTTATTCTCGTGTTTAAAAGTGGGGGCATTGTCGTATATATATATATTGTTAATGTAATCGTTAGTGTAAGACATTAGATTAAATAAGTAATATATAGACAAAGAAACATTAGATTAACTTAAAAAAATTAAGAAATTAAATTAAGTAAGTAAATAAGATATAAGCAATACAGGAATACAAAAATGTAAGAAATAAGATTGAATAAATAAGATATAGGGGAGAGGCGTACAAAATGATATACTAGTTATAAAATTAGACATCAAATCTTTATTTATTATTAATATTGAACATTTTAATTAACAATGTATTCTTTGGTTCATTACCTAATTAGAATTATAGACATCAATCAAACTAAATCCAAAAACAATAGAATTACTAAACATTTTTAAAAACTTGAAAAAAAACGTTTTGTCCGCCCTAGGTGGGTAAAATGACACACGTGGGGTGAACAAAATAACATACCAAATTTGTAACAAAAATCAGTCGATTACATGCATAGTTCACATGTAAAACGTTTTGTCTTTTTCGGAACATCTGCACATGGTGCATGGGCCCATTTCTTACAGGTCAAACACATTAGCCAGACCTCTTTTGGCTTGAACCTGGAGTAAAGATCATTGCAATAAATACAAGGACAATCTTTATCACTATCCTCGACTTCAAGATGAGTTTGTAAGGAAGAGAAATCATTTTCACTGTTGGAACTAAAATCCAAATATTTTGAGATCTTTTTCTTTTGTTTTTCTTTGAAACAGGTGTGGGAGCGGACTGCAGATAACACGCTGACTGGAACATTAATATTAATGTCTCGGAGTACATTGGATGTTGTGACATAGTATGCCATTTTACCCGAAGAAGATGTATGCCATTTTGTCCGCCTAATAGCCTTCAAATTTAGAAAACAATAACTGAAATTGTACGTAGAATTTTGAGTTATTAAAAGTTTATCGAAAGAATTTAATCTATTTGTAATAAAATTACGACAGTCACAAACAAATGAACGTTAAAAAATACTTACTTTTACGTGAATGGAAATCAATCTCCTCGAAACTCGTGACTGCAAAAATCAAACAAACGCATGTCCCAATGGCCCAACGGACGCGACTGGCGCCACCACAAGTTACGACCTGTTACTAAGCGGTTCTTTAGAGGAATGCATGACAAAGTTTACGTTAGCGGTTTCGGAGAAAAGTAGGTGTGCCATTTGACCCGCCTATGTCATTATGTACGCCTCTCCCCTACACAAAGAAACGTTAAATTAACTTACAAAAATTAATAATTAAGAAGGTATTGTAATAACATTTAAAAGTATTTATGTATATATTAATTGTTTTTGGTAAGATTTTTTTCATTGCGTTATTGTGATGGTTTTTTGTAGATAGTAGAATGGAATATCATCTTTAATGCTCTCCCCAATGGAGAGCATTAAAGATGATATTCCTTTATAGAAATGGTGTTGGGCTGTGCTAGTATTACGTTTAGGTATCAAAATATTTCCAGCTGATCTCGGTCTATTACTAAAACATATTATTTATCCTACATTTATATGTATTTTATGTGTGTGTATCAAGTGATTAAATGTCTTTTGTCCAAAAAATGCCGAATGCCGCATAAAGGTAATAAAATGAATTGAAATGTTAGCATTGTAGCAGCCGTTGAAAAACAGAGTGAGGTCAATGAAGGACGCTTGGATTATTTAAGCATTTAAGTAATTAATTGTATTTTAATTACTTATCATTTGAGTTGAATTAAATTCTGCCACTGCTAAGCGCTGATCAATAATTTTAAAATATCATAAATTACAACCGCAAAGATTAGATAAAATGATAAACAATGAACGGCATTATTATAAATAGATAGATTTAAAAAGAAAATTGCGATTAATCAGTGTGATGAATTATCGCGAATTCCAGGGAGACAAGGATGTCCCTGGTTAAAGATACGCAATAAAAATATTTTAAAAAAACTAACCCATGAAAACCAATTTTTATTTTTTATTTTTTTTATTTAACGCCCTTATGGGCTTTTACAATATACAGAATATTTTTTTTTTTTAAATAACATAAGACAGTTAAAATAATAATACAGTTAAAAGTTACAATAATAATATTTAAAAGGTAATAATAATAATAATACAGAAAATAAATAAAAATACAGAAAAACATAAGAAAAACATAAAAACATAAGATAAAATAATAATAAAGTTAAAGGTACAAATAATAATAGTTAAAGGTAAAATAGATTTATTGTCCATTTCCATTTCGTAGGGATGTAAACAATTGTATCAGCTTTGTCCTATAAACAGTTATACTATCAGCAAAAATGTCAGCCGCCTCTGCATGTTCATTCCCTAATGAGTGTAATCTGGGAATTACAGAGTTTGCTAATTTTACTCCCTTTCTTTTTAAATTAAGTTTACCATCATGTAATTAAATAATTGATTGACTGAAAATGAAACATAACTAGACAAATATCTATGTCAGAAATCTCTAAAAATATCTCTTTATTATTTGATTTTTTCCCGAAAAACCGAAATGTGCTATCATCTGTGAACCAATTGTCATAAATTTTCGAAATTCGTAGTGAAGTACCTATTATACCTACTGACGGAGTAATTCAAATTTTAAATATTCCGTGACGTTATCGGGCCGCTAATGATTCCAATTTGAAAAAACCATTAAAAATTTTAAAAATCCAAAATTATACTATAATTATTATTATTTTTTAACAAAAATTTGATAGATCTTCTTGATCGTCACCACGAGTCTGCTTGCAAAGTTTCAGCTCGATTAGATCACGGGAAAAGAGTTAAAAATCGATCCAAAGTTTTTTCATCAAGGAAACAAGCAAGCAGACGCCACGAGTTAAAAGAAAGGAAGTAAAAACAATTAAATTTAACATAAAATTTCAAATTAACATTGAGTAAACATAGATTAGATCAATTTTATGGCATGAGAAACGTTGATATAAATCTCAATATCGTGTAGAGTTCTTTTTATTTAAGAAAGACAATCGAATTAGTATGTGTAATCCGTGCGTACGAGACATATTCTGCCCCACTAATTCGAGAATACCCGCGTACTGAGAACTCTACAAATTTTTGGTGCGAAGCAGACTCGAGAGTGGCTCGGTGATTTGGGGCCACACGAGAGCAAGTACTCTCTTATGGTGGAGAAAGTCCAAAAGAAGTTTCTGAGATATCTCTACACGATCTCTACGGACATTATCCTTGGCTACAATAATTTAGAGCAGGGTTTCACAAACTATGGGTCACGACCGACTGGTGGGTCGCGAGCGAATATTAGGTGGGTCCCAGTTACAATACTGAGCACGTCTTGTCCGGGTCATGTCATGTTTATTGTAGAAAACGAAGTGCAATCAGATGTCAACGTAGTGTCTGCATTGTCACTCATTTAACAGAGTTGAAAAATAACTTTAACGCTTACTTCGAAGAAGGGATAAAAATGTTCGACAGGATAAAGTGTATATGTAATCCATTTCAAGACAACATACCAACTGAAATGCCAACAAAAGCAAGTGAAGAGCTTATTGATTTATTGAAAGATACGTCGCTGAAAAATACTTTTAATCGCAAGCAATCAGAAAAATTCTGGCTTTTAGTTACTGACACTTATCCCTGCTTGTCTGACGAAAGTTTGAAAGTCCTCCCCCCTTCACCTCATACTTATGTGAAGTGGAATTTTCTGCCATGGTTTCTATTGAGACTAAATACATAAATTAATTGGACGCATTGAATTCACTGCGATTAAAAGTGACTAAAATTGAAGTCGACGCTAATGCTGTTATGACAAGAAATAGCCAACAAATGCATCCTTCCCATTAAAATATCACATATTAATATTTTTCTTAATGAAAAATTTCGATTATATTTGGACATTTTTCTTAATTGAACAGTCTTTCGCATGGTTACAATATATATTGGGAATATGTGAGACGGGAGGTGGGTCCCGAAAATTGAATTTTTTTTGGTGGGTCGCGGTCCTGTCAACTTTGGGAACCACTGATTTAGAGGCTAGAAGGAATGTATATTTTATTAAGCATTTTTATCCTTTGTTGCGCGGTGTGATTCGTATGTTCCTGAAAACCTTAGACATCGCCAGCATAGATTGTTTCACATTCCGATATACAGGACTAACCAGCCAATGGTTATGCCTGTTGGAAGAGCTACCGATATGTTGAACAATATCGCTTTGGGTATTGATGTATTCCATGTGTCTGAAGGAGTTTTCCGAAGCAGGATTCTCCTACATCTTTGACCAGATTTTATGTTATTATTAAATAATTAAATATTGTTATTTTGACATATACAGGGTTATTTGTAAAACATTAATTATCTCGCAGGACTATATTCCTGCCTTGATTATGAGTCGAAAATGTTCAAGCTATTATGACCTAATATCAATAGTTATGGAGATATGCGACATCAAAGTTTGAATTTTTTTATCAATATTTCTGATTTATTTTTTGTAAAACGTTGGACTATCATTACAGTAACTGATATCGATTACGAAAAATACATTCGTTTCAATACAAATTAAATTAAATGATAAAAACCCTGAAAAAATTCCAATTGGAATATTTTCCAATTGGAATTAGAGGGTTTTTATTTTTTTATTTGACTTGTATTAAAGGGAATGAATTTTTTATATTCGATATAAGTTACCGTAATGATAGTCCAACGTTGTACAAAAAATAAGTCAGAAATATTGAAAAAAATATGCAAACTTTGATGTCGCATATCTCCTTAACTATTGATAATAGGTCATAATTGCTGGAACATTTTCGACTCATAATCAAGGCAGGCATATAGTCCTGCGAGGTTATTAATGTTTTACAAATAACCCTGTATACCTACTTTCATAATATGTATACCTTGAACACTTTGTATTGTATTTATTATTAAATAAATTGAATTGAATTGAATAAATGGCAGTAAATCCATACTTGATGAAAAATGTTTTTTTTTTGTGGTTTTGGATACTTGAGGTCATATTTTACCTTTCTATTAAGCTTGTTTCCCAAAATATAAAAATATAAGCATCGTAATATGCAGTATATCCATCTGGGATATGTAAAATGTAGTTTATTTGCAGTTTTAAGATTTAAACTATATAAAAATACCTCAAATAATAATAAAACACCATTTTTTATCTGCATTGATTCAATATCTATTGAGCAAGCAAAAAAAAATATATTTATTTATCATCATTTGAATGACAGAAATTGCTGCATTTTCATTTCCTTGATTTAGCAGCAATTTAGTTTATTTTAATTCATGTTAGTTTATTAAATTTAGCAGCAATTTTTTTACTCAGCAATTTGTTTTATGGAGACACCTACTGCCTTTTAGCTAAGTGGGACAGTATTGTTTACCCGTAAACACCAACACAACGAAACAATGTGCGTCGTACGCACAGCTTACACTTACTAATCCGATTGTCTTTCTTAAATCTAAATACGAGTGTTGATGATTAAATCTTTTTTTTTTCAGTTCATTTTATTTTATTTTGTTTCATTTCGTTTCATTTTAATTTATTTGAATTACATAATACGAGCCAGGCGGGGCCCGTAGAAATACCACATAATTTTCATAAAACGAATTGCTTGAATTTTTCTATACAAAACGGCAATTTCATAGGTAATGGCCTATGACATTGGCGATGTTAAAATGTATGCAAAGTTTTAACAAAATCGGCCCAATGGTTTTTAAGATAATTTATACACTAGTCGGAAAAAAATATTTTCTAGAAAAATCAATGATGCAATTGACTTAAAAATTCACCTGCCACCGTTAGCTTCAAATCGATACAACTCCGCCAATTTTCATTTTTTTTTAATGAGAGATGACTAAAATTGCTCTTAAAACATTAATCTACAAAATAAGGCATATTTTTTTTCTTAAAACTTTCAGGGCGTTGTAACCCGCGAGGAAAAGAAAAAAGATATTTATTTACACATTTCATTTATTGTCAACAAAAGATTACAAACGTATATATAACATTAAGTGTATATTAAAATATTTACACATTTTATACACAGTGGATTCTTATGTTTAATAATTTCAAGTAACTCGAGGTAACCCAGTACAGGAACAGAACTAGAATGATTTAGACGTGGAAGAAAGAGGAGTACCTACATATATTAAGATAGAAATTGGACTTGAATGTATTGCCTACGAATTAATAGCACAGTTTCACAGTTGTTATTAAACTTTGCGAATTTCTCTTTTTATTGATTAGGTGATTTCGGTGGTCGAGAGTAACAATCGAAAGAATCAATAAAATAGATTTTGAGTTAAGTATGCAGAGTTGTTCTTTAGATACAAATCTAGCAAGGAAAAATTAGATGAGTCAGAAAATAAAATAAAATGCGACTTTTTTTAATATTTTGAAAAAGGACAAATGACATGATTAAATATTAGGAAAAAATGTCAAGAAACAACGACATTAGCCAACTTGGTTCAAGAAACAAAACTACTGGTGCGACAATTAGATAAAAATAACAACAAAGGTTTTAAGAGAAATTCTTAATTTTTTTTGCTTTTTTTGACTTATTCGATTGTTTCTTTCACTCACAGAAATATGACTAGTCGTCATCGTTTACAATCAGGATAATCAGATGATTAAAAAAGTAAAAGGGGCAATTTCTAAAAAATCACTAAATTCACTTAAATAGGGGGGGATTAAAAATTCAAATTTTTTCACCATTACATTACCAGCAGCGAAATCTATGTGTCAAGGGAAGGATTATAGATGTCTCTGGCACAGTCCATTAGAATTTATGTAAGAAACTGATTTAGAACATAGAGGGTGTCTCACAGCTACTTAAAATGTTATGAAGATACGTAATATCAAAGTTTGCATTTTTTTTCATTATTTCTGACTTATTTTTTCAAAAAGTTTAATTATCATTACAGTAACTTATATCGATTATGAAAAAATCATTCGCTTTAATACAATTCTAAAAAAAAGTTGAAAACCTTGCAAAAATTTAAAATATAATTTTTACAAGGTTTTTTATCATTTTATTTGAGTTGCATTGAAGCGAATGAATTTTTCATAATCGATATAAGTTACTGTAACGATACTTCAACGTTTTGTAAAAAATAAGTCAGAAATATTGAATAAAAAAAATGCAAACTTTGATATTGCACAACTCCATAACTATTGATATTAGATCACGATCGCTTCAACACAATCGACTCATTAACAAGGCAGGAATCCACCTGTAAAGATTTTTCTACTGGCTATAAGACACGCTGTATATACAACATTAAAACATTTGGTAAAATGTGTTGATTTTGCAACTAAGTTTTCGCAATCGAGGGGAAGTCTTAAGAGGAAACAGCGCTCACCATTCGCCTTTCAATTAGTATTTTTCTATCGGTCTGATTTACGTCCCCTCTATCCCTTCCTTTTCCCCTTTCTTCCGTTTTCTTTCTACCTTACCCCTTCCCTGCCTCTGTTCTTCTAATGCTTCCATCCTCCCCTTACGGTACTCTCTGCAATTCAAAACATCCGCCATGTTTCTCCTGTACCCATTCTTTTCTTATTCCTCTTTCCCCCAACCCACTCGGCTTCCTTTCATTACATCATCCCCCCCCTTATCCTTCCCCCCTATACAACAGTCGTACCTCAGTTAGCAATCATCTGTAAAATCAGATCCAAATCACACAAAAAACTGTACCTAAAATAACCGGTTAAAATAACGGTTTGTACATCACTATTGAACATCGTGTGTTGGGATGGATAACATATATATCAACAATAAAAAATTACATTTGAGTAAAAAACGCAAAAGTGTGAACTAGTATTGAAAGTGCCCCCTTAGGGAGCGTCCACTAAGCACGTGGTTCCATTCTGAACTCTTTTGAACCCCCCCCTCCCCAACGTGACCCTGAGGTGACATTTTCTCCACCGAGTGGAACGTAGTTTTGTCCTTTTAATTCCAGAAGACATTTTGTGCTGTTTTCTCTAGTGATGCAACGAATACGAATACGAATATTCATATTCGCCGAATAGTAGATATTTACCGAATATTCGTATTCGCCGAATATCATAACGAATATTAAAAATAAGCTATTTATAACTGAACGCAACGCAAATCACGGTTTGGCTGTGCACCGTGTCTCCGAACACACCTAAGCATTCTATCAACGGGGATTCCCCTAACATTGAATGAATGGATTTGTTGAAGTCTCAAGTTGTCAATTGTTACTTGTTTCACAGCATAACATGAGTTCTTTCATCTTGTTTCGTTGGGTTGTA
>JADDOH010020248.1:0-10244 GCA_016648135.1 Agrypnia vestita | reverse complement strand
AATGAAGGGATTTTAAATCTAAATCTGGCCAGAGATTACGGCAGATGTCTATTGTCAGCAACTGCAAACCATGATGGAAAAGCTAGCTGCTAAACAACCGAGGCTGGTTAATCGCTCTAGGCCACTGCTGCTTCATGATAACGCTAGACCACACACTGCACAACAGACGGCTACCAAATCAGAGGAGCTTCAATTGGAATGTCTAAGACATCCACCGTACTCTCCGGACCATGCCCCAACAGATTACCATTTTTTTCGAAATTTGGATAACTTCTTGCAAAGGAAAAAATTCAACTCCGATGGGGCAGTACAAACCGCCTTCAAAGATTTTATTGATTCCCGTCCGAATGGTTTTTTTAGTAAAGGGATCGATGAACTACCTATGAGATGGCAAAAGTGCATAGATTGCAATAATACATACTTTGATTAAATAAAACTATTATAATTAAAAAAAATCGGCTTTATGTTCCTCCCATACTAAACGCCAATTTCATATGTAAGGACCTAATATATACTTGTTATGTGTAATATATTTTTTTTACACATTACTGCTTTGCACTATATATTTTTAATTTTTTTGCTCATATATTTATGCTTATATCCGATACTTTCACTGTTTCTACTTTTTACTGCTAAAACATGTACTTTAAATTTATATATTTTACTGCTTATACCTGATATTGTTTTATATACTTCTTTCTAATACTATAACATGTTTATGTAAAAGCCTATAATTGGCGTAAACAAATAAATAAATAAACAATAGGTATGGAGATATATTTTTCAAACCTGGCGTAGTTTTACTTTAACCATAAATCTAAATATTAGAAAGAGATGGAGATCGTCCGGAGCGAGCGGTGCCTTATGAGTAATTGCCGCGATAAATTTCCACGTAAATATTTGTTTATTCGATACATTCGGCAATAAATCTGGCTTTATGGTACCACAGACGGGCCGTCCGACGTCCGCTGCTAAGGCGGTAAGTTGCCACTTTTGGTCTTTCCTCGACACCTTCTAGCCATAATATTACGCTTTTTTAAATATTTTTGATGAGGGCATTCTATTCAGCGGCGGTTGAAGCTCATCGATTTTCATTGAATGATGAGTTTGTCATTTGTTCATTCACTCGCCCCTTTTGACGAGCGTTAGCATGTTTTCAGTTAGATTATAAGTATGCCTCGCTTTTTCACTGTATCGATACGAATATAAAAAAATTAACATTTGCTAATCTTCAAAATCATTTTCATAAAAATTACCATCGTATAAAAGAAAAATTTACCTAGCTGCCTATAATTACTTAATTTACTTCTGTCGCAAAGCAGCCAATATATAGTTTTAATTCGGTTTAACGAATATGAAGTTTACTTTCTCCTAACATAATCAAAAACATATCTGTCAGTAGATATTCATATATATAATAAAATATAATTTTTTTTTCTGAAACGTTAAGATTAATTAACTCTTATAGCGAGATTAATTCGATGCAAATATTTTAAGGCGATGTATGTTTATGAACAGTGAAAAGTTAATCAATTCAGTTTTTCAATAATTCTGTAGTAAAATGTTTTAAGTGTACAAAATAAGATATTAATGGATTGGGAAATCACGTTGCGAGAAAATCGTATACACAAATAAAAATCACCGGCTGGTTTTCCACCTCTTCAGAGGAAAGAAAAAAAGAAGTGTATAAGAAAGTAGTATCTGTGATGTCTTCAATTTTTGGAAATTTCCAAAAAGATTTATTGATGACTTTAAATATTTCCCTCTTTGATAAAACAATGCTTTATTATTGAGATTTGTATCCTATCAGTATCCTAACCAGCCGAGAAGCTTAAAAAGAGTGAGGCCCTCATTCAACTTACACGTTTGCATCAATATCTCGCTATGACATTTTTTGATTAGATTCGTGAATAATATATTTCAATCAAAAGGTACTTTAGTTTCACAATGTTTTGGATTATGAATAGTAATCTATTCAGGTACGACATAATCCACTAAAGAAATCGTTTATTAGCCTTCTAACTTCATAACTTCTCTCCTTCATAACTTCTCTCGTATTTTGTATCATATTATTATAAGGAAAGATAAAAAATTAAAATTAAAATCACTTTTTAATTAGGTACATAAATCTTTCAGAAATAAGTTTTTAAATTAAATTACTTAATCAATTAATAAATTTCAACGAATTGAAGTTAATAAGTGGGATATAAAAGCAATATTAAAAATAATTAATGCGTCATCGAGGATTACTAATTAATAATGTACTGAATTCGAGATTTTAAAGGAAAGATAGCCTATAAATTTATAGGAAACATGATTTTGAAAGGCATAATTTAATCTTTATTTCAATACATTTTAAATTGGTAATTCTCGATGACTGCATTATTTTTTTTTAATTTTGCTTTTACATCCCACATATTAACTACAATTCGTTGAAATTTATTAATTGATTAAATACACTTTTTTTCTGTTTGGATATTGCTGTCTGCTTTTATATCTCCCATATGACGAAATAACTGAAATAAAGAATTATGAACGTTTTTTTAATTTAAAATAATAATATCAATTATTAACGTTAAAAACTAATAAAAACATTATCGTTAAACCGTAAATTGTCGCGTAACTAACTCACAGATTTTAAGATAATTTTTACGAATTTTGAAGTTGCCTTGTAATATTATTGAAAAATAAAACATGTCACAAATCCAGTTATGCATACAAAGTACCAAAAAAGTGATGCAAATTTCTTTAGTTCAAAAATATCATTGGTTGGGTCATTTATTTATAGATTTATTAATTTAATTGCTCTCCTTTTAGAAAGATTCGTGCATTTAAAATTTAAAATGAAAATAATAAAATATAAAATGTAAAATAAAAAAAACATAATGAATTAATTTTAATTTGATACATTTCAATTAAAAATGTTGTAGAAAATGCATGATAAACTATGAAAAATAATACTGAATTTGCTAGCCAGCATTGCCAAGTTATCGCCTTTATGTATTAAGTTTATGTTAGATGTATGGAAACTTTCAAGGAGTCATCGAAGCTATTACCTTGTTTCTTGCTGTATCTTAATTCATTTAATAACTATGCCCTTTTTAAATCATACCATGGCTTTTCAAAAAATCTGCACCTTTCAGAAGAGCTGGGAAAGTTAACTTTAATTTTTAATTCTTAGTAGACATAATTGATTCTAATCAAATACATACTTTAGTTTTTATTGAAGATAATAAATTCACTTTTGTTGATGATGCGATTTTAAATATGTAACTCGATAATTAATTAGAAGTTAATGCAAAATATGATTAGAGATTTTTATTTTACAGATAGACTAAGCGACAGTTATTTTATTAACATTTTTTACGTATGTTACGTTCATTTTATTAGTTATTTACATGTTAAGTCAGAAAAAATACGGTCACTCGATGAATGTTTTAACTAGCTATACAGAAATTAAAAATGATTAAACGTTCAATTGAGAAAGTGATAATTCAATTTGTGCTACAAATACATGGCCTATTATTTCTGCGTTTGAATTTGTGATTTTAAACCAAAAATATCTCGAATCATTGTGACTATTATGATTAGGGTAGAAGTATTAAAATATTTGGTAGCAATTCCATAATTACAATTTAAAATAAGTTTTGTTAATATTAGCGAAAAGCGCACCGAGCAAAAAGAAACTTTTCGAGCTTTTCGACTGTAAAAACGATTGGACAAATCTTTCCCTAATCACTACAGACATTATTCTTCTCTATCAATAGAATAAAGAAAAGCTCTCGATGGTGAAATACATTTATCCCTTTTCCCTCGAGTCTTTTTACATTCGCTCCCTTCCGTGGGCCGAGAGATAACAGAAATTATCGGCAAAAACTTTCCTTTGTTTCGTGTTCGCTTATAATTTCAAAGTTTTTTCAGCCGAGAACAAAACTCGCCGAGAACCGTTTCAAAGCTCTCTTTTATTCAACTCATCGTATCGAATTTCGTCCTGGATAAACATTTTTATGGGTGCCGTTTTAGAAGGAATCTCATTATGCCAGTTTTTCAGCCTCGTGAGGAGCGGGGGGAACTGTTGTAGAGAATCTGTTCTTCCTCGAGCAATCTCTCAATCACATCTCTCAGCACTTTAGATATTTATGTAGCATTTCATAACACAATTCATAAACTACCTATCTAGGCCACACATACACATACATGGCAAGAATGCTGCATAAGCGGATCGAGGCACAAGCAGGGTACACGAGCTGTCTACAGGTCCATTGCACCATCAGCAATTCCGACGATTTATCCACTCACACAGCCACACTTCAAGAAACTTCTTTGTTGCCAAATCATATAAAAAGCAGCAACCGCCCTACACGGGCATGTCAGTCTTCCGTCGACCCCCGTCTTAAGGCCGGAGGCTCTCGCCCTTCGAGTATCTATCATTGTCTTTGTAATAGTACTTATGTATAACTTGTAACTGTTTTATAGAGATAATAAAATCATCAAGTATTCTACGACTTTGGAGATTCCCGTCATATGACGGGTGGTGACCCTTAAAAGCAGTTTCTCCAAATCCGTCACACACATCATCCTCAACCAAAAGACCCAAAACTTATATTTATTTACGCATCCAGCAGAAAAGCAAGCAAGTTTAAAAGACTTCAAAATAAATAAATGTAAATTTTTTGTCCCTACGATAACTGATAACCTACGATAACCTTTTTCTATTCGCGCTTCTAAATCATACTTCCACTCTTAAAACCTCAACGTTATTGAAAAAAAAGTCTATAGGTAATAATAATACAAGAAAAATATATCTCGGATGACGAACCATGATTGAATTTAGATAATTGGTTAAACAGAATCTTGGAGCATTGACGTCATGTCCCGGAGACAAATTCATTACATTATCAATTATACTTTCTAACGAGTCTTAAAAATAAATTGTCTTTTATATTATGTTAATAAATTTTAAAGAATAGGTGGTTATACAACTTTTTTGAAAACAAACAATTATTCTGTCAGCAGTTTATAATTAGAATTGTATTGCTCTAATACAGGTACATAATGATTTTAATGACGTGCTTTATATGTTTTTACTCAGTTTTCACCGGACGTATTTTAAGCAATAGCATAATAGTATGATAAAAAATGCCAACAACATTTTGTGAACAACCGACTCGTTTATTTTTAACTGTATTTTTCCTTTGAAGTTTTATTTTCGCCAATTTTTATTTTTAACTGTGGAATCTATCTAAATTTATCAATATGGTATAGCGAATCAGTTTAAATTACTTTATAAAACTTTTTGGGCTTAAATAATTTATTCCAATACTGTTTGACAGTTCGATGTTCTACAATATTTTGACGGATCGCCTTCCGGTTCCGCTCGTTACAGTTTTCACTTCGGTTCCTAGCGGGTATTTCGAAGGCTTTCACGCAAAGCGTTCATCTCGAATTAGCGCCTGCATATACCAAACAAAATTAAACACACACACGTACACACACACACACACATACGTGTAGGCGCGTCGGTCCATTACCATTATTTTCGTCACATAAAACATTTGACTGTAGAACCCATTTAGCTTTGCGCTTCGCAGTATTTGATCGTAATAGCTGTAAGTAAAATTGGTACTTGTTTTTATTCGGTCATACACCGGTAAATACCTACACAGTAGATGCTGTATGATACCGTTAAGAAACATAATTTAGGAATACATCCAGGTAGTTGAGTACCTTATGATATGAAGAATTATTACGGACATATAAATACGGATACGTTATATTGTTCTCCACGCGTCGTCCAAAAACAGTAAAACACAACTTTGGCAGGTTTATTAAAAAAGGAAAACTCATATTTATACGTCATATTTAAATCAAACCACTTTACCCTTGCGTTGGATTAGTCCGCGTTCACTAGCTTAGTCGCACTCGTCATTTTTAGCACGCAGAGGGAAGCCCTTCAAAACTCTAACTTAGCGTCATATTATATAAATAAGGTCAGAAACACGGGCAGACTTCTTCTCCGGGTCTCTGCAACTGTCTGCAACTTTCTAGTCGTTCGTAGCGGGAACGCTGCCATCATTTGTATAATTGGAACGTTTTTTAATTGAATTTAAGATAATGTGTGACCTTATTGCAGTCTACAGCGAGGGGTGCTGCCAGGACTTTTCCGGCACGGGCCTCGTGTATATAAAACAAGATAGAAACATAACAATATTAAAGTTCTCCGCTGTATTCGTTAACTTCTTTGTTAAAGCTCATGTTAAAGCGCGAACAATTTGAGATTGCATGTGAATTTATTATTTAGTAAATAAAACATTTAGTACATTTAAATTTATTATAATAAAACAATTGTATGCTATCATATAATATATGTATATACTAATAAAATATGTAAAAAATATTAGCTTGTTTTTGGAATGTAAGTAAAAATTTGCTGTAAAATCTATAATCGATAATATCCTTGATTAAGAATTGGCAGACTTTTTTCGGTAAGCTTATATCGCATCCGGATTTCACGCTGTCTTTATCGCAATCGAAGGGAGAGTAATTTGCAGTGTTGCCATGTTTGCGTGGTAGTAAATACATCACTATGAATATTCGAGTATTGAAATATGTGGGGTGTAAAAGCAAAGGCGGGAATATCTACAAAGAATTGAATGCAGGATTACTAACTTATAACTCACTGAATTCGAGATTTTATAGGAGACGTACAAATTTATATAAAACACATTAAATCTAGAATTCGATACGTAGTACAAAGTAATTCTTGGTGCCTCCATTCAAAATATTTTTTTAATATTGCTACCTTTGTTCTTATACTCCAAATATGATATTTAAAGGAAAATAATTAAATTAAATTACATTTGTCGATGTATCTGTTTAACTTTAGGATTAATTGATTGGGCAGCGGTGCATTACATTTGTGTTATAATAATACGTAATACATTGGGTACTTTAATAGAAGGGGTCGAGGTCAGTTATTATTGCGTACGTCAAAACTAACGAAACAAGTACCCGCTTTATTTATTTAATATACACAGCTAAATAGCTTTTTACCTACAATGCATTTTAACATAATATAAACACAACAACATATGTGTGTAGATTATAGAAATAGAATTATACATCAGTGTAGAAATAGACAGAAAACAAGATATAAAAGAGATATAATACAATATAAAACGCATTAATAATAGAAAAATTTGAAAACGTAGAACATAAAAGAGTAGAGATATAATACAATAAAACGTGTGAACAATAGAAGCATTTGAAAACATGACATATAGAAGAGTAGAGATGTAATTTAATAAAACACATAAAATGATAGAAAGATTTTAAAACATAAAAGAGTAAAAACATAACACAATAAAACACATGAATAATATAAAAATGAAAACACGAGTAAGTATACGTGAACTTACCATGAAAGTGGCAGTATACTAAATATATAAAATTGACATATTTCGGTTGGATTAGACATAATTTTAAATACACATATTTTAAACCAGTGCATATGTTGTAATATGTAATATGTTTGTAAATTTGTTTGTAAAATTTGTCAATTAAACCTTACTGTGCAAATGATACTTGAGCAACAAAAAATTTGATAAATGTAAATTAACTGGATGAATTTATAATTGTTGTATAATTCTTTCTGTATAAGCACTTCATAAAGTTATTACGTACATGAAGAACACGTTCGATGGCCTGTTAGGTCTTCCGGCAAATGTTTCCATGTTTTGCTCCAACAAAACGGCTCAACTCGAAATGTCCGAGTAATAATATGATAAACGATTTTACATAATATGATTTGGAGCCGCCGGGCCCGGAGGCAGCGGGCCGCGCGGGGAGATAGCGCGCTAATGAAGACGGATGGCCCGTCGGCTTTTTAGGGGCGCCGAGTCCCACCGCGCGTCGAGCTTCACATTTTTAAACGAAACTTACGCGACTCCCGACACACGAATCCTCAAACGCACCGAAGTCATTGCGAGAAATCTGTCACTATTGCTTGACCACAATAACTTGGCGTGCGGCGACTTTGGAACTAAAACCCGCCCCACCCGCACCCGGCGGTAACCCTTCGCCCTGTCATTCAGTACAATTTTGTATTTGCTTGGGAGCTGTGACATCTTGATTACCCATATACATTGAATTATTATCTTCAAAATATCCTAAACGGTCCGGGATGGTGCAAGAACAATTGCCGATGAAGTATTAATGTTTTGTAATAACGGACCGATATTACCTGACCTAGTCTGATAGTTTGACAGATAGAACGGCCGCCATTACGGCTTGGTTTCTTTAGTGCTGCCCGGCCAAATTTCTGTTAAAGGCTACGACATTTTGTTTTGTGTAATAAATTTACACTCTGGCAACTTCTGTTACGCGACAGGGACACCCTCCCTCGCACGCCAATTTACAGTGGTCGCATTCTAAAAGCTACTTTGTCAGAGGTCAGCCGCCGGGCCCGGGTCCAGGCCTTCCCGGAGAGTCCCCGGGGAGCCGCGACCCCCTTCCGGTTATTCGGCGATTATTCGCAAATAGTAATCGCGAGCGAGGGGTGAGCGGGGAGGGGCGGGATTTATTCACCCGCGCTATTTCCCCCCGCGTCGCGGCAAATTGGATAGAAAAATTTCCACACGGGTACCTCGAAAAATCGTTGTATAATTTCCTTTCCGGAACGGCTCTCGCTCCAGTTCCGGCGAGCTGACACGTCCGCCGCGATGCTCGCGTAAGCCATGCTAATTCCGCGAGATGGATTTACTCTTCCGTCGCTTTATCCGTTACTCCCACTAATCCAGCCGTCCTGACAAACTGCCGCTCTCCTAGTCGGACACGGAATACCATCACTCTTGTCTCGCCTCTTCCTTAACACGTCTCAAATACTAAAGGCTGAATAACATTTTCTCGCTGTCCTCTGGGTCAGCATTTAAGACATGCTCCTCGTATTACCGCTTGACACAAATCAAAAATATTTTAATGTAATAAAATAATTAAAAATATAAACTTAGTTTTCACCACGTTTTTTATTGAAAATATCAACATGTTTCAGAGCCCATGGCAAGACAATCAAACTATTAAAAAAGTTATGTATGGTATATAAATAATAATAAATTACCTATCAACTTAATATAAAAATAAATTGAAAAGATAACTATTTTTAAAAAGGACCTGGTTATTTATAATATTCAATTTACTATTAACTATGCCATGCGCTCTGAAACATGTTGATATTTTCAATAAAAAAAGTGGTGAAAACTAAGTTTATTTTTATTAATCATATTAATAAAAATATTAAACCGTGGAAAGAAGTATAACAAAAAAAGAAGTATAATAGGAAAAAACTCTAACAAAATAAGGAATTCAATAATCAAAGAACAAACAAAAACAAAGAATGTTAAAGTATCCATCAGAAGGCTTAAATGGAAATGGTCTGGACATACAATCATGGGAAGAGAGAAATAGTCAAAAACAATAATGTATTGGTTCATAAGAGACAATTTCTTTTCAGGAAACGAGGCAGGCCTTCTAGAAGATGGGTGGATGAGATCAAAGCTACAGCAGGTACCAGCTGGACCAGAATAGCAAAAGATAGGGAGGAATGGAGGAAATTGGAGGAGGCCTTTGCCAAAAGGAATACAGACGGAACTGCCATGGGGTGACAGTCTAACTGATCACAAACTTGTTGATGTCTCAATAAAGGCTATTATTATTATTATTATTATTTTAATAATGTCACCACAAAATTATTTTGCTGTTTTTTGAAGAAAACTTTCAATCAAATCAAATCAAAGTACTGTCCAGTGCTGTTGTGAAAGATTTGAACAAACTCAAAATATTCTGAATGAAAATACTGGTAAAAAAGGAATTTAATAAAAATAGGAAATAATATGTCCTGGCATATCTTAGTGTAATGTTAGTAATTCGGATGAATTTCATTACACAGAAAAAGTATATTGCTTTCAAAAATTCATTAAAATCAATTGTAGATTTCTCTTTTAGTGACATTAACGACATCTGTGGGGATTTAGGGAAATGAAAATGGCTTTGTACAGGCCGCATGGAAAAAAATGCATATATGAAGTCATATTGAATACAACTTCCAAAATTTAGAAGGCATGGTATATTCTATCATGAGTGGAAATGGCGAATGTTACATTGTGTAAAGTGATCACTTAAGCCAACCATACGATAGGCCATAAGTCCTATGTACACCCAAAAAGACTTCTATACCTACTTTGCCATAA
>JADDOH010020247.1:0-13709 GCA_016648135.1 Agrypnia vestita | reverse complement strand
CGGATGCTGATCTCAAATTAAAAACATCTTGGTATCCGGCGCTTCAAAGTCATTCTCGTCGCAGACTCCGCAGAGATAGTGATCAGACAACAGATGAATCATACATACAACACAATACAACACATCATGACTTCGGCACGGTATTGCAAGCCGATACTTGACCACAACACCAACATTCAAGACAACACATCAGCCCTGATGATGGACCCTGCAATGGGATCCGAAACGTCGGCCCGAAAGGTCGTAACAACACGGCATAATACCCCAGTAAACACAAACTTGAAGATTCTGAGTGGCCGTGAAAACCTAAGAACATTCTTACATCGCTTCATGTTGTAAACCGTTTGAATACTAATTTAAATGTCTGAAGCTTTTTGTATGGCATATATACCCTTTTGGAAATAAAAAAATAAATAAATTTAAAAAAATTGTTACATCAATGTTCAAAAAAAATTACACAATAAGAATTTACTAATCAATATCGAGTCATCATGAAATAAGGTCGCTCCATACTGATGCAGTGCCAGGAGGACACCAAAACATATTGGCGGTATGGGTAGGCAGTGAATTTCGAGATAAATAGTAGTAATAACTGTTTATATCGATATTTACACGCTAGTATGCGTTGGTAAATATATATAAATAGATGCACGGCGACAGAGTAATGCAATTTCATTCAGGCGAGTGCAGACGGCGCGAGCTTTGGCAAAGTTTCAACGTTGCGTCACGACGAGCAATTTTCAACACCCGAGAGGCGATTCTGGCAATGCTCTGCGGAGGGATTTGTCAGCCATGGTTAATATGGCGTGAATCGGAGTGTTAACGGCTGCAACCAGAGCTTCAAAGGTTATTATGTACTTTCATATTTCTCTTTTTTATGCCCAATAAGAATCTGTCAAAGGAAGCAAGACTAGCGGTACATAATGGCGTTCTAGTGCCAACCCTTATGTATGAAAGCGAAGCCTGGAATTGGCAAAAGAGGAATGAAAGTAGACTGAATGCGGTGGAAATGCGGTCACTGAGACGCTTGTGTGGAAAATCTTTGGTCGATAGAGTGAGGAATGAACAAATTAGAAGTGAATGCAATGCTGGCTGTAGTGTGGTAGATGGAATAAAGAAAGGACTGCTGAGATGGTTTGGTCATGTGGAACGTATGAACGAGGAAAGGATGGTTAAGAAAATATATGAGGCGAGTGTTGCAGGCAACAGGAATAGAGGGCGTCCGCGAAAGACCTGGCACGATCAGGTACTACAAGTATTTGAGGATGGCCCTGTTAAAAGCCGCAACAACCGTAGAACGTGTATGAGAAGATGTATGAATGTGGCCGAAGCAAAAGTGGTGTGCCAGGATCGAAGAGTGTGGCGTTCAATCCTCTCCGCCTACCCCTGCGGGGAAACGGCGTGATGGTTAGTTAGTTAGTTAATTTCTCTTTTTCGTTTTATAGTACGTAATTGTCCCTGCTACGGACTCTTTTGAGAATTCGTGAGGGAGTGGGTGACTCGCTGGAGCTGCTCCGAGGATAGATTTTGCGAAGTACCGTGGATCTGTGGCGCCTGTGGTCCCCTATAGGGAGTGGTGTCAAAATGGCTTCCTGTCCCCTCACTGTCCCTCTCCCGCTGTAATCCCTCTCTGCCTTGAATCTATATGTTGTGAATCTTATTATTTTGTCTCTCTTGCTCTTGTACCGTATCCATGCCCTTTGTAACCTGTACGCATAAATCTTTGTATCTTATATATCTATACTACCATGTAAC
Source organism: Agrypnia vestita (assembly GCA_016648135.1). Lineage (NCBI taxonomy): Eukaryota > Metazoa > Arthropoda > Insecta > Trichoptera > Phryganeidae > Agrypnia > Agrypnia vestita. Next base: position 11,954 of record JADDOH010020247.1, on the reverse strand, counting down.
TGAATTGATTATACTAATAAAGATTTTATTTCTGCAAGAGTAGGACAGTGATTGGGCTTTGCTTGCATCTCCCTGCTGGGCCGCCCAATACACGGTCCAGCACGGAGATAGCTATTAGAGTAAAAAACTGTCAACCAGCGACGCATGAGAAGGACCGACATGTCAGTGTAAGCTCATAAAACGTTCCTGGGAAAGTGGTGGTACCCAATCACTGATCGGCATCCTGATCTCTACCCCCCCCCCCCCCCTTTATACCCAATACCCTGGCCCGGCTTGAACCATTCGACCCTATAATTATGAACTTTTAAATAGTATTTCTCCTTATGTTCACTATGTATTTCTTTATGTATTATACTACTACTGTAATTTGTATTTCAATAAAGTTGAGGATGTTGATCTGGTGTGATGGACAGTGAATGGATTTTGCGACCTGAACCATGCGGTGTCCGCCCTTTACACGGCACTTTACGGGGAAGGCCTTTAGAGAAAAAAAATGGTCAACCTGGCGACGTAAGAGTAGGACTGATATGGAAGCCTTCGGCTCATATAACAGTCCTGGGAATGCGGTGGGTCTCCATTCACTGTCCCTGCTACGGGCCTGTAGCTGGATATTGCGGATGACACCGAGGATGATCAGTCGCCACGTGGTCGCCACCTATTCCGGTCCTCATTAGAGGTGAGATGAGCTATGATTGTGAGTGGTGTTCGATCGTACTCAATTACCAATCATCGTTATAATCGAACACAAATCACAATCACAGTTCATCTCATCGACAAGCTTCCACGGGATCTGATTCCATCTAACCTCCATTGAATTACAAAATTTTACATGGTATCCTCACGTCAAGTGATGATCATCGTCCTTTATACGCTATTAAAATTGCGAACTACTTCTTTCCTGGATTAGTAATTAATAAGCTTTCTATCAATGACCATCACTTCAGTTACGTCTAATAAGAGTACCTTCCCTAAAATGTAAACTTGAAGACGATTATTTCATTTCTTCTTCGTGTGCCGTATACTATCGAAGGTTGGCGACCAAAATAAAGCAAACTGATTTTTTCTGGAATTTGGCCTGGGCACCCACAGAGGAGCCTGCAGCTACATCAGTAGTGACGAGAGGACAGCAACCCTCGGAGAATCTGCCTGGAACCCAGCAGAGTAGTCCGGGGTTTCGCTAGCAAACCATCCATCAGGTTATGATATCCGATATCTGCTTGCGACCAAGGGCAAAGGTTACGAGCACAGGTACGCGCCGAGTGGAGCCCGGATCAAGAGCCTTGGACCTATCCAGTGGAACGAGGGACTATTATGAACAAGTGCATCTATTCGTACAAGGGTTTTATCTTACCTTACCTATCTGTTCCCACTCCGAACTATTAACGAATGTAAAGAATCCTCCGTTCTTAAATGGCTTTACAAATTGCCGTCAGTTTGGACAATTAGCTTATTTGCGGGGTTAAGCAGTTAAGACAAGTTTTTACTTACGCCTCTGATCACTTCTATCTTCCCCTGAGTTTGTTGTAAGTGATCACATTTCTCATTGCGGAGAATGTGTTGAAAGTATGCAGCTTTAAACTATTTAAATTATCTAATTAAAAAGGGCTTTAGTAACTGCTTTCACAACCAGCAGAATACGGCAGCTGACGATTAAGCGGTCCCACATTCCCGTCTTGCGAAATGAATTAAAACAGGCTGGAGCAATTGTCTGGACAACATCACAACATCTTGCACATGTTTTGGTATCTTCGCGGAGGTCAACGATTACGCAACGGCCTAGAACATTCGTGAGATCGCGTACACATATGAAATCATGACTAATTCCGAAATGTATTTGCCCGTTTGGGCCTCGGATCCCAAAATAAACTAACGAAAGGATACAATTTAAAAATTTAATATGATTTTTAATACCAGGCAATACACTGCTAACGTTAGCCTAGTGATTAACTGATTGCGGGTTTAATCTCGAGAGGCCACAAAATTAATGTCATAGAATAAGCATTTCTGAAAGATGTGACACGGTGGTCACCAATAACACGAAGTTACACAAAATTCCGCTGCTACAATAACAAACTAAAGACATATAAAACAGAGGGAAAAAAAACATTTTGTCAACATGTATTTTATTACAACTTAGTATTTTATTTTGAGAATACTGGCTGTGTTAGAAGAATATATCCATTAATTAAATAATAAATCATATTCTCAACACTTGAAATTTTTTAATATTATCAATATTTTTAAAATACAGATTATCAAAACGACGTTAATGTCAAAAATAAATGTAATGAAATTTCATTCCTTCCTTTCTTTCCAGGGAATTATACACGTAACACATACGCGCGCGTTTTAACACATAACCATGAGAATACTAACTAATTCATTAGACTTTTTTCACCCACTCAAACAATGCTAAAACCACTTCGAGATATCAATCTACAGGCGGCTTCTTAAAATAGCTGGACGGATAGGGTCTTGACCGCTATTATATAACATTGTACACTTCGTCAATTCTAATGGTACTAATATTATTTTAAAATTCCGAGAAATCTGTTTGCCTCCACACACATCGACTGATTTCTTCAACCAAAATGTCAGACTGTTGATTGAATTGATAGAAATATTGGCATTTGAAAGACAGACATTAACAGACGATTTTTTTCTGTGTTTTCAAGTCGGGAAACACTGGCCATGGACGAGCGGCGGCCGCCATAGCCTCCCGCAGGGCCTAGCAACAAGCAACAGGCGGTTGCTTTCTGCTAGCAAAAGATAATAACGGTTCAGTACTAAAAACAGACCTGAGATTAATTAGAATCGACCTGTGGCCTTCCGACACGGCGATAGATAAGACCGGCTGGAAGATGATTTCTCAATAATGATTAAAATATACATAATACCGAATTAGCTCGCCAAATCACATGTACTCGAAACATGCAATCCTCTTCAAACTAGTTACATATGTAGCAGAGTCCAAAACAGAAACAATGAAAATATACTATATATTAATCACGCTAAAAATGATGATGTAGTTTTTAGTGGATGACTGTTGCCAGTTTAAAAAAAAAACATTTTAGAGTACCTACGTTAAAAAGATTGATTTTTCTGAGTTTTGTAGGTCACTTTAAAAATACATTTAGATATAATTTAATATGTAGAAATATTATACGCGTTATTTAATATGAAGACGATATGTATTGATTAAAAATAACGAAATACCACATTTTCTTCAATCAATTCTATTTTTACTCCTGGCAAGTCATATCGAAATTGAATTTTGACATTTCGGCCGTTTGAAAGGTGAAATCATTGACGAATTATAATAGGTGAAACGGTGTTAAGATACATCTTTATATAAGGTTACATCTTTACCTAAATTGTGAGGTTAAAACACAAACGCTACCTTATGCGTAGGTTAAGCTTACTGTTTCTAGTGCTATTTGAAAACTGCGAAGTTCTCCGTGTTAAACAAATATACCACTATAAAATAATCATGGAGCACTATGAAGATGACAAGGAACTAATAAATCATAGCCATAGAACTCGACAAATCACAAACAGGCAACTCAATGTGAAAAAAATCAACAACTTCCACGGAGCAAGAACAACAGAGAACACAGTACCACGACTCTTCAATAAAATACCGGAGCACGTCAAGAATATCATCCAATCTACAAGGAGAGGAAGGGAAATTCCTACTAAATAACTTGACTCTGGAAATCTAGACAAATCACATGCCTCATACTGTTGGCCTCAGTGCCTTTTTATTTTTACTTTCAGCTGTTCCATGATTCTTTTATTTATCTTGATCATATTAATGTTCATTTTTTTTAAATTTATTATTTCGATTGATTACTTAGTCTCATTACCAAGTTTATTTTTAAGTTTTGTTATGTTCATATATTATTATTATTATATATTTTATCCTACATAAATTATACCTATAATAACAAAATATGCAATGTTCTTATGCCAGCAAATGGAAAAGAAACATGCCGACAAGCTGTGCAAGGCTTGGCAAGATCTATAATAATAGAAAATATGTATAAATTTAAAAAAAATAAAAATAAACAGCAAATGTGACGTCATATTACGGAGACGGGTTCCAGGTGGTATGGATTTCACCATTCCACATGTGGCGGTTCTTCCAAGGTGTGGGGAGGGTGGGGGGGGGGGGGGGGGTACACGTGGCCGATCACCAGTGTGGGAAAATGAAAATAAAACAGTCTATTAGTTTAACGATGAAGTTTAGTATATCGTTACGGTTCGCGGCGGTGGGCGATTTATACTCATCATCATCATCGCTCTTGGCACTACAACCCTTGGTGGATCTTGGCCTCCTCAAGAATCTTCCTCCACTCATCTCGGTTTAGTGCCAGCGGGCGATTTATACATAGGACACAAACTAAACTGTAACACTACGTCGTATCGTCACTCGAGAATCTTCCACTTGTCTGTGGAACACTTGCAATTACATCGTTTCTAACGCACTTATCGCTACCAGAATACTCCTAGCGGGTACCAGCAAGGTACTATGGTACTTAAATCGCTGGTCGTCAAAATCGCGCCGAATCGCCCGCTGTCTATTTCGCATTGCGTAGCGATGGCATCGCTTTTTTATATAACGAATAAATGCATGTGTGAAAAATCTTTGGTCGATAGAGTGAAGAATGAACAAATTAGAAATGAATAAAATAGAAAGCTGGTTGTAGCGTGGTAGATTGAATAAAGAAAAGATCGCTGATATGATTTGGTTACGTGGAAGGCATGAGCGGACGGTTAGTAAAAATAAAGACCTGGCACGATCAAATACAACAAATATTGGAGGATGGCCCTATTAAAAGCCCCAACAACTGTAGGGCATACATGAGAAGATGGATGGATGTAGTCGAAGCATACCTTGTGTTCCAAGATAGAAGAATATAGCATTCTATCCTATCTCTGCCTAAACCTGCGGGAAAACGGCGTTATGGATAGTAAGTTAGTTTTGTTACAGTAATCCTATGGCGAACTTGAACGTTAGATACTTTTTCCGTCATTGCTCTTTGGCTAAATTTCAATTTGTGATAATATAACCATCCACATCTGGATTCCGTATGTGAATACTAGGAACAAACACTGATTGTAGGCTTTAATCTTTAAAGAAGTGGTACTTAGAACTAAAATCCGTCCCGCCCGCACCCGGCGGTAACCCCTCAATCAATCTCGTATTTGCGCGTGAGCTGTGACATCTTGATTTCCAATATACACTGAATTATGTCCAAAACAGTCTTGCAACACCTTGCAGGTGGTGCAAGAACAATTGCTAATGTAGTTTAAAAGTTTTGCGAAGCTGAAAAAGCAAATAATGGACAAATATTACCGTTTGACAGGACTCCAGATAGAGCGGCCGCTATTACTGGTTAGTTTCTTTAGTGTTTCTTCCCGACCAAATTTCTATTATAACATCATAAAATATATTTGTCAACGTACCGGCCACTCTATGTATTGTGTTATAAATTTATACCCTGGCAACTTCTGTTTCGCGACAGGGACACCCTCCCTCGCACGCCAATTTATGCTGGTGGCACTCTATGTTCTAGCATTCCAAATGCTGTCCAATCCAGCTGAACGCTTCTCTCTATTTCGCCCTCTTATTTCTGTCTCAGTACAAAGTCAATGTTGTCGTATTCCGGTATTGGTACAACAAGTACACAGGGCTCTTAAGGGATGTTTACACTACACAGCTGGAGCTTAGGTTACATTAGTTTTAAAATATATTAATCTCAAAAACGGTTTATAATGGTCCAGTAAGGGCCGGTTGTTTCAAGTTGGATTAAAGTAAGCTTTCTTGTAAAGCATAGATTTTTACGTTCTCCACCAATCAGACGATCCGTTTTCGTAAAAATCTATGCTTTAATCGACCGCTTACTTTGATCGAACTTGAAACAACCGGACCTAAGCCATTTTGCGTAATTGTGGCCCTCCCCGAAGTGGCCCTGGAAGCTACGTGCTTTGTACTTGTGTGATAATTTAGCTTTAAATATTCACGAACAAAAGAATGTGGTGGGGTTTACTTTGTGAAACTCCATTTTAACAATCAGGAATAAAAACACGATTTTTAATTTTTTTCAGTACCACTTGTTTCGGAAACCACCATTTCCTATTTCGTGTGAACATAGACCGAAGTGTGTGGGAGTGAATATCTGGTGTATGGGTTGCGGGTTCAGTAGAAGTGAATGGGTGCCTGGGCAGTGGGAAATAGGGATAATTGTGAGAAGGGGTGAAGTGAAGGGTTGTATTTGATTATTGATGATTATTTTGTGTATTTAGGTTTTTACGAATTTCAAGTGTTTTTAAATTATTTTGTTTTAGTCCGTGTGTCTGTTCATGTAGGATAATTATGTTTGTATTGTTGAATGTGTAATATGTGGTTGGAATATTCTGAAAAATTATTATTAAAGAGATATCTTTCAAGTTCCTTGAATCTAGTTTCTATTGATCTGCCTATATATGTCACGCCATATGTATAAGCGAGTATGTTATACACGTTCGCTTAAAATTTTGATTTTTAAAATTAGCATCTGAGTCGTGAAGAGTATATCCAGGTGAACGATAATCAGTCAAATTTCAACGGAGTAATTAATGGCCCAGGTACTGTAAAAATTGATGTGAAATAATGTTGGAGATCTCACAGATCGAACAACTACTCTGGATTTTGTTTCAAATACGTATTTGTTTTATTATAGATTATCAACAGGTCATTAATGATATTAATAGATAGCTTTACAACGAAAACAATATTATGAAAACTGAGGTACTAACCTTTTACCAGAATAACTTCGTTGAGAATCATCTTCATAAATATTTTTCAAACACACCGTCTTGCACACATCACAAAATATTAATAAACTGTCGAACGATACACTAAATGTTTAAATGAGTACAATGTTTGTCACTGGGCACTTCTCGAGACACAGTTTTATAAATATGTACGTATATACACACGAGTAAACACGACAGGACAGAAAGAAAGCGACGCGCGAAGCTCGGCCGACAGACACAACAATGCTATTTTTTAAACGTCGTCAAAAAAGTGTTTTAAAAATGCTATCGCTCGAATTAGTGTCACCAAGCCGCGAACCGCGAGCGACCACTTCCTCGAGCCGGTATTAATACAATACACCCGCGCGTGTGTAGGTACATCACGTCCGAATTCGACTGATAAAATCGCGGTAAACACGGAACGGCGCGGGCTCCCTCCCCGGCGTCTGACATCTTGTGCAGTTCGCTTGGCGGGAAATCGTACGCGGGTCCCGCGGGTGACGCACCGGAAAACTGCCGAGCCGACCGCGCTTTCGGGCGAGATGTAATGGCGACATTTTGCACGGTGACGTCACCCGCTGATACCGATGTTCGAAGCCTCAAAGGTGCGAAAGGTTGCGTCATTTACGCGAGGACTCGCGCGCTTTGCGATACTTTTCAGCGGTGCTCAGAGGCGGACAATCAATTATACATACTAGCAGGAAAGCAATCGGCTTCGCCGATTGCTTACTGCTAGGCCCTAAGGGCGGCTATTGTGGCCGCTTGGCGGCCAATGATGGCCGTTACGCGGCCATTATTATTATATATTACCTATGCCTACGTCAGCCGCTTCGCGGTCAATTGTATCTGGTAAATTTCCACTTTTAATTACGGTTAGTTTAGATATAATTAAGACAAAGTATTTATTCAAAATTTCTAACCGATTAATAAGTCAGAGCGGAATAAACCATAGTTCGATAGGTAGGTACCTACTCTCTTCTCTTCTCGCAGTGTTGATTACTTTTATACAACATTATAAAAAATCAATCTTTGTTTAATTTTTACATAAACAAATTTGAATATTCAAAATCAAAAATGTAACTAAAATTTCAACAAAAAAAATATTTTCGACCGTAAAAAAAATTCGATCCTGCCAAGATTCGAACCTGGCATCTTCTGATCCACAGTCAGACGTGTTATTCATTGCGTCGCAGGACACGATAAACAACGCGGAAAAATTATTGTATCCAAATGCAGAAACGTACGACATTGGTTGGAGTAATTAATATTATAGATTAGTATGTGTGTGTGTGTTTCGGTGCGGTCCTCTTTAACAGGTGTTTATCGGAGTAGCTACATTTTGTTTAATTATTACACGATGTCTTATATTAATCTTAAGAAAAGTGGGGATTACTGCAATAAATGAAGGCGTCCCTATAAAAAGGCTCTATATGCAAAAACAAAATATTACAGAAGAGAGGAAAAACACATTGTGAAATAAATAACCAGAATCTCCGACCTTTTCATTTTCTAAAATTCATACGCCTTTTATTTATGTTTACTTTGTTTTTTCGTGTATTAAGCAATCCGAGTGACATCTTGGAACTGTCGGCATCCGTCATATTTGTTACTAGATGATTACAGAGGAATATATACTCTTTTTCCGCGTTAGCTTTGTAACTTTTGAGGTCGAATTTCGGCAAGATTGAATTGAAATCATGGAAAATAAATACCTCACATGGTGCATACTGTTACATGGTATAGATCATTTTAAAATAATAAAATTACTTTGTGACCTGATGTACTATATAGGGACGCCCTCAAATATTGGATGCAAGTTTTGTTTGACTGGTTAGAGAGTTTACAGTATAGTATTTTTAAATATCTGATGTCTACCGATGTCTGACGTCAAAAGGGTCAAAGATCTATGAAAGAATCTAGAGTGCGGGCGGTCTTAGAAGCACGTGAAATGTGATGCATTCTTCGAATATCATGGACAGATTTGATCACCGATTCTAAAGTACCAAGAGGACTTTATGTCCATGATCAAAGCATCAGAAAATTGGTTATCTTGGTCATGTGTTGGGTGACTCGAAGTACAAGTAATGTAAGAATAGAACGAAGGACGTGAGAATTGATAGGAGCATGAAATTAATCAGATAAATTGTAAACTGCGAAAATTTTGAATACAACTTCAAATTATAATATCAACAACGTTCTCAAACAAAAAAAATATTTAATATTTAATCACGTCACTACAATCAAGATTCGATTCAATACAATCAAAACCGATGCAAGTATTTTTTTTATCTATAATATATAGATTATCAGCAGGTCGTTGACCCCGACAGATATATATCAATCCAACTAGGTATCATTCAATTAAACAAAATATATTATGAACAAGATAATTTTTTTTTACAGACTTTTAATTATTCAACTATTTACTTTTAGCAACTAAATACATATAAGCACGGGCGTAGCCCAGTGAGGCTGGCATATTGAAAACAACTGCGCTTAACAATGTTTGTATATATAAAGTAAATAAAGCTATCAGGGTATAACTAACGGAAGAACACTCGGGAGTAGGAAGAGAGGATATAACGCCACACTCTTCGGCTTATCAACACATTTGCAGCGTCAACACAGCGTCATTCAATCAATACCTGTTGATAATTTGCTTATTTAAAATAAGACTTAGGAACGCGGTGTCCTATCCTTTGCTATCATAGATGCTAAATGAGACAGATATAACATTTTCTGTCAAATATAAGAATATCTTATATTACAGATGTCTCATCGACACGAAATTATTTTTTTTATGAGAAAGTAGGAATGGAAGTCTTTGGGTGTTCGTAGGGCTTACGACCTAACGTACGGCTGGCTTAAGTGGTCACTTTACACAATGTAACGTTAACATTTCCACCCATGGCAGGATACCACATATATAATTTTTTTTTGTTTTAATATATTTAAGTTTTACAATCCGTTTCACATGTGTGTTGTAATTATTACAAGCGCGACCGGCATCCTACTTCCCATAAAAAATATAATTTCGTCTCTACGTGACATCTATAATATATCTTGATTAATGATGTCCCTGGGACAAAATTTGGACGAATTTAAAAATATTCTGAATATCTGTGACTACATGGAAACAAACTAACGTCATGCGATATTTATCCGAGACACCGATCATTCGGCCCTTCTGGATCAATTAAAAGCGGGCCAATATTTCAATAAACCGCACGTCACTGATGTTTCAAAAGAATTTCGCAAGCACTCCAAAAAAAAGCGCTGCGCGCTCGTAAACGTCATAGATGGCAAAAATAATCACACGGCAAGCACCACTTCGACCGCGATCAATTTTCCGATTCGGGGTGTCATGTCGCGCACCGAAAGACGCGGCAAATTAACAAACGCGCGCGAAAACGCCGCCATTATCGCTTCACGACGGGCCCAAGGTGAGTCTGTCCGGAGCGCGTCCGTGTCGCAAGCGGGGAGCGCACCGCCGGCTATAATTAGCGGCCGCCCGTCCGCGCCGACGGGCCGCGCGCGGATCGGCGATGGTGAATGGGATGAAAAGCGATCAGGTATTCCGCGCGCGCGCCTCCAAGTGTCACTGCCAAATTGTTAGGATAACGACATCACCGACAGGGCGCGGTGAAGGTCTATATCACGGGTGGGCCGCCGCCACGGGCGCCAGAACTGGAGGGCTCTCGAAGCAGCAGCGAAGGGAAAAACTACATTTCAAAATGAAGAATACAACACGCACACGGACACCAGTTTGAAGGCTACAAAGTGTACACTACATTTGTAGTAAAAAATAATTGTACTACTACGAAATTGTAGTGCTAATGAAGTGAAGTAATTGTAGTATTAATGAAGTGAACTATTCATGTTCGTAAAAATATAAGTAGCTATGTCCAATTAAACTACCAATACCAAACTAGAAATTCTACAAAAGGATGGCTAAGGAATGACAAAAAGAATTTGAAGTTAGGACAAACGCATTATGCATACCTAGACCCAAAAATATATAATTTGATACCGGATAACTTTAAAAAAATGAGACCACATGCTCTAAAAAAACAATTAAATGGATGGCTCATTGAAATCGGATGAGAACTATCTAAGAAAACCCTAAAATGAATTCCTTTGTAAAGCTATGCAATTTTCTCTCAATGTTTTTTGCTTATTTAAGAATTTTATTTTATATTTTGTAATAATATTTATGAACTGTCAAGTCAATTTCGTGGATATGTTAGTATCACACTGTACATCTCCTCACGCCAAAACTCTTTGCTCAGTTACCAGAGTTATGCGCGGAAAATTATTAAGCTAGGAAAAACTTCCCGACTCATTCTTCGACCTAGAAGTAAAAGACCTAGCACAGAACGGGGATTGGGAAGATGAAGAAAGTGATCGAGCTTACTAAAAATATTTCGAAGTGGGCATAGTATAAGTATAAGTATAGTCGGATGTTGTCAGTGTTCATTTATAAATAATTGATAATACACTGATATTTAGTGATTTCATTATACACGTAAAATCTTGTCGGTATACACTGAAAACTACGAGGCTGGGGTGAGCTTCCTGCTCCTAAGAAGGCTGTCAGCCATTAAAAATACAAAGAGGGTGGGTGAGGGTTTTGACATTTGTTCGTGTGCTGAATATTAAAAACAAACTCATTACACAGTATCTTCATTTCTTATTTTTAATGAAACAATTTATCACCAGGTCTCTAAATGGCCCTTACAGGACGCAACGAAAATTAAAATACATTGCAAGGGAAGAACAAACAAAAATTAATATTAAGGAAAGTTCATTGACAATGAAGAGCCAAGTTGAGGTTAAACATTTAAAAAAAAAAACATTGAAACAGAAAAGAAAACGAAGCGTTATACCCCAGGACAAAACGAAACATCACAAACGCAATTATTGCATTGTAAAAACCATGGCTCCCGTGGTATAAAGGACGTCGAAACACATGACCACAGTGCATGGCTATATTATAGTTTTCATTACCATCATATGTAATTTAAATGTCTTTCGTATTTTTAAAAACAAATCATTATTGGAACGAAGTTCATTAACGCGGCTTGCGGTAAGAGTTGACTCTCACTCTCTCTCACTCTCTCCCTCTCTCTCTCTCTCTCTCTCTCTCTCTCCCT
>JADDOH010020246.1:0-10617 GCA_016648135.1 Agrypnia vestita | reverse complement strand
TTTATATTTATTTGCAACATGCTTATATGAGGTCGTATATGTTATGTGTTGATAAGGACAATTTATATGGCAGGAAGAAAGGAATAATATTTTATCATTTTTTTGACAATTGAAAATGTTACGGTTGCCTTTGCATGGTAAATTTTGTTGGTAGTTTCTAGGTATGTGGGTACAGCGTGACAGGACATATTTTATTTTTCGAATATGTAACTGTTGTTACTTTCCGAGCATATGAAATTTTAAAAATTGTCAAAACGTAAGTTTCACCTTTATAGGCCCTGAGTAAATATTTAATCACCATAATGATGAGTATGACGTAAGGTCCCTTTTTGTCGCGTATTTTTTATGAGATTGATCTATGAGTAAAAAAGGCCCGATTTCGGTGCGGTATTGCAAGCCAATACTTAATCTTAGTGTCAACATATACTCATCACATCGGATGTTGGATGATGGACGCTGCAATGGGATCCGAAATGTTGGCCAGAGAGGCCAGATATACACGGCAGAATATCCCAGAAAACTACACACAGATGATCTATTAGTAGATTATTTATTAGAGTAGTACGAAATTTCTACGAATATGTTTACGTATCAAAAATATGACTAATTTCTTGGATTAGCGTGACGAGGATAGAATGCCAGATCTCTCAGTACGAGCTTATTAATAAAAATATACGAATGTCGAAAGCATTATATTGGAAAACATTGAAAATAAAATAAAATGAATAATTAGACATGCAATCTTAAATGTAAATGAAAAGGACGCTGCTAGATGACAAATAATAATTATTATTGTCTTCTGTCTACTTCAGATCACAGAAAAAGTTTGGATTCGAAAGGATTAAAAAAAATTCTAATCGTTTTGAAAACATTTTTCGTAAAGGACGCCTCACAAAAGGACATATTATGGAAAAAGTATCCTTCGAACTTTTCACTCATCCCTATAGCACTTTAATCTTGTGGTGTAGAAAACAGACACGAATAAGGTGCAATTGTTACGTTTATAACTTCTAGACTGGTTTGTGGTTCCGTTACACCAATGCATAGAGATTGCTTCGAGCTACCTGGTAACACCAGGAGTACAGAATTCTGCAAAGTTGTAGTAGCCATTCAAACAACGTTTCATACAATAAGATTTATTGGCCTTTTTTTGTAGAATATTACACCATTCTTCTGTGTCCCTGATCGACGGCAAATGCAAACAGTGGTACATCAGAAAGAACGCTATGTGTTGCTTCACTTTCTTCAATGTAGTTAGTTGAGAAGAATTTGATTTTAAATAAATATAAATTTTAAATCTACACAACTAAACGGAAAAAAAATCATTTAAAAGAAAAATACTAAATGGAATAGAAGAGAACCAAAAAGTGGAAGGTTGAGACTGAAATACTAGTACATTTACCGAAAAACAAGACATTTTTTAGTATAAATGGTAAAATAAACATAGGAAGACATCGCATCTCATAGCTGTGTAACTTGAAGGACTGGTATTTAAGTATAAGTCGACTGAATTGTCCCGTGCGGTGGTAAATACTCGTAAAGTCGTAAACGCCAGAATGATCGCCGACTTCCGATAGAAGATGGCACCATAAGAATGTGTTATTAGCATGCATATACTTCCTTTTATGGGTCACAAAAATGTGGTCCCATAATAACAGGAAGTATCAACATATGAAGAAATAATAGGAGACATCACTTAAAGGACTGGATATAGGCCTCCGCACACTGTTTCCACAAGATTCTATCTCTGGCGCTCTGCTACCAGGTCATTTCAAAATGAAGTCAAATCTCATTAACTTGCGTGACTTTACTCTGTCTACCTCACGATGGCTTTCTATCACCTGACTACCAATGTGTAGATTATATGATAGACACTTAAATATTTTATTTTTTTGTATCTTATCTTTTGTATTTATTTTTGTATATACTTAAATTTTTATCTTAATTATATATGCATATTTAGATTTATGTATTCATATGATTGTATATATTACTAAATTCTTTCTGCTTTCTTATTTACGTTTATACTTCTTTACTATTGTTATTTGTTACTATTACATAACTAGCAATTGAGAATAACTGCCACAGAACAGGTTTTACCTAGTGTGGCAGTTATTAGTAACTTATGTTAAAACTAATGTAAAATAAAGAAATAAAATAAATAAATAAATACGACCAACCCGTTTCCATTTAATCTTTTTCAAAATCGTGATAGCGTTTCGTAGTTGGTACATCCCTATATGCATCTTTCCATATCTAGTTATGCTGTCTGGAGCTTGTGTCGTTCAGGATGTAATGGAGAAGTTTCATGATGTTGATAATACTATATTTAACTTAATGGAATTATAATATAAATCAAAACTAATAAACTAAAAAATGAAAATCTGTCAATAAATAAGAAAGAAAAAATGTTGGTGAATTTTAGCGCGGAATGATTGATCTCCAACTCGCCTGTGACGTCACGCGTCCGCATAGCCGGGCACCGGAACACAAGCCGCGATGTACACCGGGTATGAGATATGACGTCAGACAACTCCACCGGATGGAGTAAAATAATTCATGCAAATCGCAAATTTTTAATTCTATAACTGTTAGTGTTTGAGATATCTTAATATTACTTTCAGACTTTTGCTCAATTTTACTCAATTTTTCATTTCAGTTCATTGGAAAAAAATAGGAAACTTCTCTCTTATTAAAGTCTGGTTTCCGTATGTAAGAACTGGAAGTATTCACTGATTAAGCTTTTTTGAAGGGCACCTACCTCTATTAATAGGTAATATTTAAACAAAAAAGGGACGAAGTTTAGCTATCTATCTAAATATTTTCTTAAAAATATGTTTGAACTTAATTAGATTAGTTGCAAAAACTGCTCGTATCTTTTCGCTAGCCTTTGCAGTGGAGAAATAAAAAAAAGTAGTTAGTTAGTGGCTTTATTATTCCACAATTAATTCAGGCAGTCCAAGGATCCGTGTGTAAATTAACTATAAAAAAATAATGCCATAACTATGTTTCCGCCAATCGATAAAACCGCGAAATTTCATTTTAATGTTGTTATTTCACGTAGATGAGCATTAACGTACCTTCATCCCCATAAGTTTCCAGGCACGGGGCGCAAACGAGCGAGGCAGGGTGTAAAACGGGGTGTTTATGGCACCAACGCCCCTCCTTGCACCGCCACCCGGTGTAGTTGAGTCGAGAAGTCTGCAAGTTATAACGAAGATAACAAGACATTTAGAATTTACTCCTGGAGCTAACAAAACTGAGAAATCTCAACTTGTTAACGCTACTGTAATTAATGAGTAATATTTACATATTGATTATTCGTCTACACGGAGCGTGTACTGTTTGAAGAAATATTCCGCGTTATTATTATTATTATTAAGCTCTTCTTCTTCAAAGTTACACTAGCCTAGGTGGATTTTATATTTAGATATATATTTTTACTGTGGAGGAAGCTAGCTGTTCTGAAGAACGAATAATTGTAAAATCCGCCATGCAACATGGTGATGTATTTTCTTCGTGTATCTAATATTCCTCTACAGTATAACTTTTTTAAATTAAACCTTGAAATTAGCTACCATACAATGCATAAATGAAAAATCAAAGTCATTAAAATTGTATACGCACACAATAAAAAAAATCTTATCAAAAATAATCAATATATACACACTTTTAAATGTTATTACAATACCTTCTTAATTTTTAATTTTTATAACTTAATTTAACGTTTCCTTTGTTATATCTAATTTACCTAATCTAATGTCTTACATTTTTGTCTTCTTATATTGTTTATATCTTACTTAATTTAATGTCTTTATTTTTATAGCTTAATCTAATGTTTCTTGGTCTATATCTTACTTATTTAATCTAATGTCTTACACTAATGATTACATTAACAATAGATATATACATATATATCAATGCCCCCCCTTTTAAATACGAGAATTAATTCTCATTGAAAAGTGGGTAAGCGTGTAATATAAATGTGTATTAATTCTATTATATTGAATACAGCCACTCCTAAGTTTGTACATTTATCAAATAAATTTAATAAAAAAAACATCAATTTCTATGGTGGTTGGCCAAGTGATCAATATAATATCTGAAACCAGAGCAGTGCTTCTACTACTACCCCCTTTATTATTTTTTTAAATAATTCCACAACAGATTACTCCATTTACCGTACAATTTATGTGATTAGTATCCTATATGGAAGCGTTCTTCTATCTGATGCTATTGATACTAAATATATAGATACAATTGCTCAGTTCGCTTAAAAGTTGAGCACTACGCGTAATGGTGTGCCTATCTATTATATCCATTCTGCATTTTGGAACATGGAATAGTGCATGACCTCGATTATGCAAAAAGGTTATAATAATGATACCAGGAAATCAGCTGAGGAAGCCAGGTGTAACTAGAAGGCAGAACGCTAACAACACGCTGCAAACAGAAAGAGATGTTGCAAAGCAGTGCGCGGAAGCTGGCCCGCAGCCACTAACTTATTTTGTTTGAGAAGTCCAATAACTTGCGGATCCAAAATTGGGCTCATCAGCTACTTGAGGATCCGCTATTGTTAGGGACAGTCTTCTTCTTGTCCAAGGAATGGACGTTCAGATGAAATAATCCTTGAACCAGTTAGCTTGTAGAACCAAATGATGATCACACGTATGGAAATTGAAAAATGTTTCTATTTCCAATCTTTATATTTTGTTTGGGGATTGAAAAAAACGGATATTTTACACGAACCATATAGATTTGTAGAGATTCGATTCTCGACGTTTCGTTGGAGTCATATAACAGCATCTTCAGGAGAGTGCCCTTTCGCCATGGGGGGTCCAAGAAGTACTGTTATTTTGTTTGATAGAGAAAAACGTAAAAAAAAACGAATTTTCTTTCCATAATTTACAGTTCTCGCATTTACACTGAAAAAAAAAAACAATTTTATTGTTATAATTTACCAGCTAAAACCCGTCAAAAGTGACGGTACTTTTACATTCCGGTTTCTTAAGAATAAGTATTTACTTATTTATAGCCGACTCCCATGAAATAGTAATAACGACTTATATCCAAATATTTTAACATTTTTTTAAAATTTCCCCTGCCGGCAGTTAATGGTACTATTTTAAACTCTGGCGATTGTGCGTAAAACTAAACGCGATACTATCCTTTGATGATTACTATAGCTATATCATAATAAATAATTAATATTATAAATGAAATAGACATCAAAATAAAATAAAAAATAAATCGATAAAAATATATTCCGGTCCGGGAACCGAACCCGAGCCTCCTGGGTAACAGCCAGGAGGCTCGTACTCTAGCCACTACACGATATCGGAGATATCACTAGTCTCAGAAAAAATGTTTATAAATCCAGTGTACATAAAGAAAATATATTTTAGAAAATATATTGTGCGTACTATAATCTGGTATTGGTATAAATGATTCGCGTCTTTACTAAGTCCTACAGTATTTTTGACGGGTCACGCAGACGTTACACGAAGTTACACACAGACAGACGGACGGATAGACAACAAAATTATTATTGTTTGCATTTAAAAATAAAAAAAACAAAATACTGAAATAATTTATTTTGTTTGACGCTATAATTGCACACGTTCATTTCACAATAGGAATGATAAATTTTATTTTCGAATACATCGATCCGAAAATAACAACCACCAAATCAGATTAATATAATTTCGCGCCGCCCAAATGCGTCTGGGGCAATTTACTCTAACTGCTTACCGTAGTACGCCCCTGCCAATAATACAATATACACCCAGAAATAACGGGATTAGTTTGGCCTGTTGACAATCCATAGATAGGAGTACATACTCGAATGGACAGTGCAGCTCTTGGTCAATAATTCGGCTAATTCTGCTGCTCATGATGTAATTGGAACTATAATGTGTCACAGATAAGACGATTCGACTTATGGTGCCCTCGTTACAGATCCGATGAATTTTAGCAGAATTTTTTAATACTGGTGAGTTGGACATTGAAAAAATAATATAGTTTTCGTAATAAATTACTAAACATTTTTTAATTTTTTAACAAAAATTAAGAATATAATTAAATGAGAACATACATTTTTTCACAACTTGCTTTGAGTATTTTCAACAAATTAGTGTTGAAAACAAAGTATATATTCTTATTAATTATATATTTAATACTGTCACCACAAGATTATTTAGCTCGTATTTAAGAAGAAAAAAAGAATTTCAACTTTATTCCGTGGTAAAAAAAAAAGAGATTTACACTTAATTGAATTTTGTGATACACCGACTCTGAGTAAACTAAATAAAATTACTATATTCAGTGGAAAATTTGTAATTGGCATAATTTTACAAACCATTATTTTATATTTGTTAAGATGTGGATTTTCTGTTAGTTTTCCTCGAAATAAAATAAATAAATAAATAAATTTAACTCGACATATATGTATGACAAACTTTATTTAAGTGTAAATCAAAATAATCATGTTGCATCACAAAGTAACTGACATATCAATCAATAATAAAAAAAATTTAGTCATGCGGTTGCATTATTTTTGAGATAAGATTGTTTTCTGTGTATCTTTCAAATTTATTAATTTTTTTGTTTTATAAAAGATGCTATATGCTCTGCATCCAGTTGCTTCCTGTGATTATTTTATGCTACTCAGCATTTTCAGCTGATTGACCTGCACTCGACACGTTTTTTATTCCTTAGGTTCTGGTGTCCTGCCCAATACATTTCATTTTGTTATTCGGCGAACTACGTAATCTGCCATGGTCCTGATGCGAGTGCATTTTGATTATACCTCGCAACGACACTTCGAGCATAATCCTTCCCATGGCTCGTTGGGCTACCTTAAATTTGTGGCTGAAGCTTACTGTATGTATCCAAATTTCGGCTCCGTAATCAGGACGAGTAATCTACGTGAACTGAAGACGTTTGAGTCATTGTGGAATATTCACTTATATTTATATTTGTGTGTAAATTAATTTATGCACCCTCAAATAAGAAGTATTTGGAGTTATGCGGGTGGCTTTGACATAAATGTAAATAATTATTTATTATGAACCAGAAAACATTACTAACTTCTGATGGCCGCCTAACTAACTCTTGCAGGGCTCTGGCCTCCTGATCCACTGCCTTCTGCTCCCATCCCCCTTTCCCCCTAACTTCTCCTCTTGTACTATTTTAATGGCTCTGTCGCTGCTTATTCGTCTTTTGTCTTTTTAGAAAACATTACACTAAACCAAATTTGACACATATCGACATTAAAAGAATTATGTTAAAGTTAAAATTTATGTTAAACTGTTTATATTTATTAACTAGTATCTTTGTCTGTCCTGAAATACATATATCTATCCTATTCGTGATTTTAATGTTAATTTATTTATTCATCCATTTTGTACCTACTACGTCTATATTCTTAATAATTGTTGTTTATCTCTACCATATTTACGAATAAAAATAACGAGAAATATCTTATTTAAAATTAAATGTTGTATTTGATAGAAAATTTTCAAAATTAAATCATCTTCAAAATAAGGGGCTATTAGACGTTACTAGTCTCGATATATTTTCTATTAGTGGAAACAGTTTTCAAACTCTTTCAAACAAATGTTTTTTTATTACTTTAAAGGCGTTGGCATGAACTTTAGGATTTTTCAATCAGTTACAACAGTTTATGTGGCTGATTTTCCTAGCAGGGAACAGAACCTTCATGTTAACACGTCAAGCAGAACTTGTAATTTTTCGCCAGGGACGGTGCTTGTCCAATTAATCCAGAACGATGTCTGGTCCAGGCACCTAGTTGAAGAATTCGGGACGAGCGCCCCATCGTCCACTAGAAAATAATTCTCCTTATTTTTGGGTACCTACCCTTCGTGCTAAAAGTAAAACAGTGAGAGGGTATTTGAGAAAACATGTAAACTATTAGATTTTTAAATTTTTTTATTATTAAAAAATATGCTTTTATTCCATCCATTTCGAATAGCAAAATTACAATCGATTATGGAAATAAATAAGCACCCAATTTATATGAGAAAGCATTTCATGTGTTTAAATTGTGGGCATTGTCATTGGGGTATTATTTCATATATTGCATAATAGTGTCACGTACAAAACTTATATAGAATTACAATTATTATTATTTAATATACAAAATCACAAATACTTATATGGAACCTAAGAGTCTTACTACTGTCGGTTTTCCCGAGGGGTGTTTTAATTTTTATTCAAATAGAAAGGCATTAAAAAATTAATCCATCGATAATTCAATACGAACTTTAATATGTAAAACTTTAAGCTGTATTTTATAAATAAATCTGTGGGGAAAGGAATAATCGAATAAGTCAATAAAATCGTGTTATGAGTTAAGTATGCAAGGTTATTTTTTAAATACATATCATATTTTTTAAAAACATCTATCATCACAATGAAAAATTATATGAGTCAGAAAATTAAAGAAAATGTGACTTTTTTAATTTTTTGAAAAAAGGACAAATGACGATTGTTTGATTAGAAAAATTTGGGAAGAAACAACGACATTAGTCAACTTGGTTCAACGTTTTTGTGCAAAAACCAAAACCACTGGTGCAAAAATTAGAAAAAATAACAAATGCTTTAAGAGATATTTCGTAAATAAACGAAATTCCCAAATTTTGTTTTGGCTCTCCTGAAAACCTGCATTTTACACTCGTTAGGTTGTTTCTTTCGCCCACAGAAATGATTCAGCGGGATTTAAATAATAATAAATCATCGATTGACATTGACTTGAGATGTAGCTGCTACGTGTTGAGAGGCAACTTCACGTGCTTATAAGAGATCATCGATCTTCATTTCCGGCGGTGGTGACTCGATCCTCTTGAAATTTGTAACCCGCAGATTTTCAATATCACACGATGAGATTATTCCTATTGGACCATAAAACGCACGTGGTGCGGCTGTGGTATGCTCTAAATGAGTTAAGAAAATGTCTCGGTTCCATGAATAATTAATGCTATTTCTAAAGTATGTACCCCATAATACGGTACGTTTTTATTATAAATAATATTAGAATATTTTAAATAACCAGGTCCTTTTTGAAAATAGTTATAATTTAAATTTGTTTTCATGTAAGTACTTATATTTTTACTGTTTTTCATTCGATTTTAGATTTTCAATTTGTTATTATACATTGTATCCTGAGGAACGGACTATTAGCTCTGAAATATGTTGATATGTTCAATATATGTGTTGAAAACAAATGATATTTTTATTGATTGTGTCACCAAAAAATCATCTTGCTCTTTTGAAGAATATATAAGATTAATTTATTTGAAAATCAGTTAAAATCTATTTTAACTTTTTACGTATTTTACAAAGTAAATATAAAAATTCGTCAGCAAACTTATGTTACAAATAAGTTAAACAGATATATCTAAATGTTAAAATATCATTTCACTTATACGTCCAGTTACACATCATATACGATACTGTAAGGCTCGCTCGTTTTTTATTATTTATTCGTCAATAAGATCAAAATAAAAGTAAACAAAAACTTTTATTATTGTTTTTAATATATACAAAGACATAAAATTCATCGTTTGCTACTTCGTGTAGTCTAATATAATAAAAATTTTTAATCAAAACAATTTTTTTGCAATGTCGCAATTTATTTACAGCGTAGTTCTTTAATAATCAAAAAAATCACGATTCATTTTATAATTATAATTGTATATTTTTTTCATTATACGATATTTTTAAGCAGTTCATAGAATTGGTTTTAAATAATAATATTTTTAAGAACCACCCGATATTTTGACATAACTGCGTTGTAGAAATATAGTTATTGTATACAAAAAGAAAGACGGTTCGCAGATATTCTTAATCTTCTAATTAACCTAAACCTTCGTGTTTTTATTTTCTCTATATTGCATCAATTTTAAATCACTCAACTTGCTTATATTTTTTCGATATATTCCAAGAAGAGAACAAGAAGCTTGAAGATGTTTGTTGCGGTGGACCACATCGAAGGACAGAGAAGAAGATGAAGACTGCTCAGATGAAAATGCAACAAGTAAGCATTTCTCTGATCTGTGGAATACTGATAAAAGTAAAGGAGAGTTGTCAGGAAGAAAGTGCATGAATACCGCCATCTTTAGCCACGAAGGAATGACGAGGAAGAAGTATTACAATATATATAAATAATACTCGTATGTACAAAAAAGAAGAATATCTAACTTTGTTTTATTGATGGAATCGTCGTCAACTTTATAGAAATTATTCACGATGACCATTTAAGTCGAAGGAATAAAACTGTGTTCACTTTATTTAAGTTTAATATTGTATTTCTACTCTAGCTTTATTTAAAGTGACAGAACCAGAAACTACAGGTTTGATACTAGTGGCGTGCAGTGGGTATAAACTTAGGTTTAGCTGTGACCGACTATATACCTATATTAAAAATATATATATACGCATATACCTATAAGGGTATATATACATTTCATAAAACTCCCAACGCCCTATTCTGCATTCCAACGTTTTATGATATCATTATGATATGTTATGATATGACACATGGTATTTACATTCACCATAGAAAAGCCAAATAGAATTTACACCGAAAGCTTTGGG